>RJVU01051519.1:322101-369893 GCA_003731715.1 Anabarilius grahami | reverse complement strand
ATTTCTTCTTATTAATAATAATAATTTTATTTTGCAGAATACTGTTCAATAATTTACAATAATTTTCGCAGCCTTCGCAATTCACTTTGGTCATAATTCAGGTTGGAAAATACAGAAATCCATATAAATATAGAACACCTTATACAGAACCCCTGGGAATTATTCCTTTAACTCTGTCTCAGTAGTGGGCTGGACTCAAACCCACTGCAGTCTGCTGAACGTTTATCTCTGTGTGTGTGTGTCTGTGATAGATTGAGCGCTGCATGGAGACCGGACTCCTCATGACGGATAATCCTTTTATTTGTTCGCTGAACTGTGTTCATCACCTGTCAGCTCGTGGCCGCAGGGCCGTGCTGATTCCCCAGTGCTGATAGCGCTCCAGTTATGGACAGTCCTGCCAATAAGAACAATTTGTCCTGACAACTAGCAGCACAAAAGCAGTAGACATGCAGACGCAGACTTCCTAGATGGGCCATGACTCTGTGCTGTCACATCCAGCAAGAGTCAAAGAGACGGGGGACAGTGACGGAGAGACTCGCTGGCGTTCATGGAAGCAGCATCGCTTCAGAAGAACACGTCATGTTTTATCTGATTTCTCCAGAGCCTGAGTCACAGTTGCTCTCAATTGGTTCTCAGATCTCTGTTCATGACTTTGGGCAAAATTCTGAATTCAAGATCTGGTTCACTTTCAATTCAGGAGTGTGAGTTTGAGTTAAAAATGAAATTACTTTGAAATGAGTTTAAATTTAAAAATGACAGGAAGAGGAATTTACTAAATTGTAATTGAACAACCCTGATTCTCACACACATGTACCTGTATCCATCGATGAAGCTGGCGTTAATGTAGTCAGACCCCTCCACCCCTCTGATTGGCTGCAGACATACACGGCTGGACTCGAAGGGCATGATGTTGACCAGTCGGTTCTTGAATTTGTTGCATGGCAGACTAGCGCTGATGAATCTGGAGGTGTGTGCTTTAGAGTTGGCCAGTTTCTGCAGTGAGAAAAGACACAGAACACATTCGTATTGCTCTGAAATTGTGAAATAGACAGATACACACTACTGTTCAAAAGTTTGGGGAGGGTACTTTTTTAAAGGAATGCATTAAATTGACCAAAAGTAATAGTGAAGACATATATAATGTTACAAAATATATATATTTCAAATAAATGCTGTTCTTTTGAACTTTCTATTAATTAAAAAAAAGCAGCACAACTGTTTTCAACATTGATAATAATCAGAAATGTTTCTTGAGCAGCAAATCAACATATTAGAATAATTTTTTGCTTAGTCGACCAAATTTTATTAGTCACAGAAAAAAAATTCACAGGAAGTGGCAAAGTCACGCAGTCTGTGATGGACCGATCGTCTGTGTGGTAATTACAGTACATCGAGCAACGCTCATCCAATCATTCATCGACCTGAAACATGTAAGTAGTAGCAACTTTACATGGCCGCTCACTTTAACATTAACCTAAAAAAATGTGGGCTATTCCAAGTGTTTGTGTGGAGTGTGAAATCTGAATAGTAGCGCACTAACTGCATAACAGCTAACACGGAGGTGCCGGTGCGATCACTTGCACTTAAAATACTCTGTCGTTTTTGGTCATAAAGATAAGAGTAATATATCTTTTGAATCTGTGAAGAGTCTTTTATTTGTGTGCACTCGCAATAACAACAAAATGTTATGCTTTTGTAAAATAATGGAAGCAAACTGAGTGTGATTTCTGCCGTCTCTCTCTGTAAACTTGAGCGCAAATCAAAACTCCATGTAAACTTGCCTCACAGACATGAAAAATATATCTATAGAAAGCGATATGTCTACTCTTAAATGAACCAATTCAAATGGAAAACAAATATTCTCAGTTTATGTGTGAAATGTGCATACAGGCACGTCCACTACTGCGGAGATGATGAGTCAGCATCGTCAACTTCATCACTGCAGCCGAAAATACAGAAAACACTAGTTGATCAATTTATTATTACAATGTTAGAGCAATCTCCTTACTGTTTTTCCCAGACGCATTCATAATCATTCTGCAGGTGCGATGTGGCAAGCTTTATGCGTGCACTTGAATGCTGATTAGACCAATAGGCATTAAAGGCTCTTTATTATGATTTATACGGTTTATTAATAAACGTGCAATTAGTCAACTAATCTGTTAAAATGAACGACTACTAGTCGACCAAAAAAATCTCTAGTCGAGGGCAGCCCTAAAATAAATGCAGCCTTGGTGAGCATAAGAGACTTTCAAAAACATTAAATAAATGTTACCGACCCCGAACATCTTATTTGGCATCATTATAATGTGTTATAATCTGTTTTAGATATTAGAATCAGCATTGGTTAATAAAAAAAGTGCTCTGGGTTTAGAAGTTAAGATCAAGTTTTTGTGGACTAATGTCGATTACAATAGAAATGATTTGAACTCAAAAGCAGTTTTCCACTGTCAACATTTGACGTCTTTCTTTGGAAGAGAATGAATGTTTTGAGTGGCTTTGTTCTCAAACTTCAAATGATACATGCTCTTTGAATCTCAGCATGTCACCAGGAAGCATCATGGGAAAAAAACAGCCCATTAAAGTCATTCATGTTGTGCAGAGAAAGCTAAATGTGTCTGCACACAGCTCCCACTGCACAAGCCCTTCTGGATCATGTGATTCTTCACAACATCAAGCATTTAAAACCTGATTACATCCTCGACGCATCTATAATGATCCTGCAAGTAAAACATCTCTGAGTCTCATCATTCGGGCTGTGAAGCGTCTCTGAGGACAGCTGTTGTATGTTAAAGCCCAGACGTGCAGGAGTTTTTGCAGCAATGCATGCACTAACTATAACTCTCACCAGTCACAGATACAGGCTGTCAGCTTCTCCATCAGCTCCGAATGCATTATTTGAGTAATTAAAACATGCACCTTTGCTTTGGTAAGGATGTTTCTGCAAAGAATTTTAATGTGCATGGCTTTTCTCTGACTACAGTGGGGGTTTTTTGTTGACGGTCCAATGCAATGCCAATGCTGAAAATGCATTACCATTAGACATGAGTATCATAAGGATTTTACCAATTCACTTTTAGATTCTTCGTCATTATTCCTGTTTCGTTAACAATTTTATTTTTTAATACAATTTTATTTTTGAATAAAACTTGCTTTTGATTCCCAATTAGTGTTATTTTAGTATTATTTATATACTATTATAGTGTTTAATATTTTTAATTAGCATTTATTATTATATTTTCAGTTTTCATTTGAAATTTTAGTTAAAGGTGCCATCGAATGTAAAATTGAATTTACCTTGGCATAGTTGAATAACAAGAGTTCAGTACATGGAAATGACATACAGTGAGTCTCAAACACCATTGTTTCTTCCTTCTTATGTAAATCTCATTTGTTTAAAAGACCTCCGAAGAACAGGTGAATCTTAACATAACACTGACTGTTACGTAACAGTCGGGATCATTAATATGTACGCCCCCAATATTTGCATATGCCAGCTCATGTTCAAGGCATTAGACAAGGGCAGGCAGTATTAACGTCTGGATCTGTGCACAACTGAATCATCAGACTAGGTAAGCAAGCAAGGACAACAGCGAAAAATGGCAGATGGAGCAATAATAACTGACATGATCCATGATATCATGATATTTTTAGTGATATTTGTAAATTGTCTTTCTAAATGTTTCGTTAGCATGTTGCTAATGTACTGTTAAATGTGGTTTTAGTTACCATCGTTTCTTACTGTATTCACGGAGACAAGACTCGTTATTTTCATTTTTTAAACACTTGCAGTCTGTATAATGCATAAACACAACTTCATTCTATATAAATCTCTCCAACAGTGTGTAATGTTAGCTTTAGCCCGTTAGCCACGGAGCATACTATCAAACTCATTCAGAATCAAATGTAAACATCCAAATAAATACTATACTCACATGATCTGATGTATGCATGCAGCATGCATGACGAACACTTTGTAAAGATCCATTTTGAGGGTTATATTAGCTGTGTGAACTTTGTTTATGCAATGATAGAGTCGCGAGCTCGGGGGGGCGGGGAGCGCGAGCAATTAAAGGGGCCGCAGCCTAAATCGGCGCATTTCTAATGATGCCCCAAAATAGCCAGTTAAAAAAATTAATAAAAAAAAATCTATGGGGTATTTTGAGCTGAAACTTCACAGACACATTCAGGGGACACCTTAGACTTATCATCTTGTAAAAAAACGTTCGATGGCACCTTTAGTTTTTTTGTTATTTTGTTATGAGCTTTTGTAATTTTGATTAGTTTTAAACATTACTATTAATTTTTTTTATTATTATTTCAGTTCTTATTTTCAGTTTTAGTTTTTATTTCCAGTTAGTAATTTTAACACTTAAAGGGTTAGTTCACCCAATAATTCTGTCATTAATTACTCAACCTCATGTCGTTCCACCATAAGACCTTCGTTCATCTTCAGAACACAAATTAAGAAATATTTGAACTACTGATTCGAAACAAAAGATTCGTAAAGCTTCGAAGCTTCATGAAGCTGTATTTTGAAATTGGCCATCACTAGATATTGTTAAATAAAGTTGCAATTTTTAGTTTTTTTTTGGGTGCATAAAAAGTATTCTTGTCGCTTCATAACATTAAGGTTGAACTACTGTTGTCACATGAAGTGTTTAAAATACGTATTTAGTAGCTTTCTGGGCATTGAAAGTGTTAATTGCCTTGCTGGCAATGGAGGCCTCACTGAGCCATCAGATTTCATCAAAAATATCTTAATTTGTGTTCCGAAGGTGAACAAAGGTCTTACGGGTGTGGAACGACATGAGGGTGAGTAATTAATGACAGAATTTTCATTTTTGGGTGAACTAACCCTTTAAGTTTAAACTAACTGCACTTAGTTTCACAAGGCATTGATCCAAAAATCAGTTCCATAGAGCTGTATCCTAAACATCAAATCCATTTTGACTGGCTGTGATTTTGTGCCTTCATGCACTGTTTTGCTTTCAGTGAAGAGAGAAGAACTGACACTGGAACTCTGTTGTGTCGTGCCAGGTTAGGGAGATATATGAGAATATGTGTGTCCATGTGTGTTTCTGACCTTAAACTCCAGTTCCATGGCGGTGACGGTGTCTCCGGGCGACACCTGAGTGAGTTTCTGGATGTGTGTGTACAGGCTCCGTGCAGGGACCTCCGTGTTCCCACAGGTAGCCGCCTCCAGCAGGGCTTCGTGGATGAAGATATATTGATCTTCCGTCTGCACCATGTAGTTCCTCTGAGCACGCATGCAGGTCACGTGACCGTAGATATCCACCGACTGCTCGTGCTTCATCCGCTCAAGCATGGCCTCTATTACGATAAAACAGCCTGTCCGACCCACGCCAGCGCTTCCATGGAAAAACAGGGAAATATCATATTTAGACTGAATTCACAGATGCACGTGCACACTTAAAGATATGTGAGCGGAGATCATAATCTACCTGCAGTGAACCACCATGGGTCCGGCATCAGGTGGGTTGCAGGCCTTGACTCTGCGTAGAAAGGCTAAAATTGGTGTAGGGTATTCGGGAACACCGTGATCCGGCCAGGCCATGAACTGGAACTGCCGAACTTCCCGTTTCTCACTGGATCCATTCTGTTGGAACAGATTCAAGAAAACATATGATGAAAAAAGGATTTTACTTGCTGTTTAAATAAAACAGTATGCTTGAATTATTTTCATTTATAATATATATATATATATATCTGTGTGTGTTAATTAACTTTTATGTATTTAATTAACTAATTAATTAACTTATGACTGCCTACATTTTCATATCAGCACCTATTTAGTATTCATCTGGCCTGTTCTGATGAACTATGCTAGTACATGGAGGTTAGCCAATCAATAAAGGGCTTAACATTGCAGATGCAAATCAGCTTGTTTAATAGTAAGGATCTGGGGGAGGGCGCAAAATTGGTCATGGCAAACTAAGTTACAACTGATTTCTTCTCCAGGAAACACTGACTGACAGTACAAGTGGACTTATATTGAGGAAAAAGGGGGAAATGCTACAAAAGTGCACAATTTGACCAAAGTAAACATTTACAGCAATCTTTTCTCAAAATGCCTATGGGTAAAATGCCTTGTGGTGTGACTTGCTTCATCATAAACTGTGAAACAGAGAAACCTATTAAAAATGAACAATGTTAATAAAGTAAATATAATACAGTATTTTTTAATCTCTATACAAGTCTTATAGCCTATACAATTTGTCATAAAATCTTTTTCTATTTGGGAAATCTTTTGAAAATGGTTTACCCTAGCAGACTCCAAGAGGGAGTTTAGTCTCATACTACTAATTCAATTTGGATGTTTTTGTGGAACTATTTCCAGGTTCATTTATTCAGTTCTGCTGTGTGACGCCTCCACATCACAGAAAGACATTTCTAGAATTAATGAGCAGAAAAGTTTCATTCATTTGTGTTAATGCAGCGTATCTAACTGTGCTTCAAATTTAAATCAAAATGAACATCTAAAACTAGTTATTTTGAGTATATAGTTTTCAAATTATTTGTCACTTGAATTTTTTTTTTTAAAAAGTGGTAAAAAACAACAACAAAAGAAATGGTTAATTATCTATAAACACAAACAGACCTTATAGAGAGCGAAGGTTCTGACGCTGTAGGTGGCCAATTCCACTGTATCCAACATGGACACTTGAATCATGCCGTATGTTTCTGTTCCACGGCTCGGCCAGTACTGATCGCACTTCACCTACAATCACAAACACACACAAGCATCACACAAGGACTCACACTGTGCTTCTGCTTTAAAGACCACAGCAGACGGGTGAGAGGAGGACAGCTGAAGCTAATGCAGGGCTGTGTGGCCTGAGGATCTCTCTCTGGCACTGCTTGGGCAGATGGGGGCATCACGCACCACAGAGTGTCCAGAACTGTGGCTGAACCTCAGGCTCTGATAAAGCACATGGGTCACATACTGTGTGCATGCACACGCACACCGAGCACAGAGGGCTGTGTTAGTAATGACCGGTATGGCTGGGGTTGAGAAGCATTAACGTGACCCATCTGGGCTTCGGTAAACACTGCTGTTCGTCCTGAACAAAGAACAGGTACAATCTGTGCACTTGTTCAAGCTAATTAATAAATATTCTGACAAACCCAACCCCCCATAAAACTTTAAGCATTTTTAAAAACAACAAAAAAATTTAATATTAAATTTTTTTTGTCTTTTTTCTTTGTGTCAAAATGTCATATTTTATTTTCCTTGTTGAGGATGTCCCTGATGTCTCCTTTTCAAACCTTAAGAGAGTTTAGAAGGTAATAAAGCCATTTCATATTCTGAAATGAATACAATCCTGTTATGTTTCGGGATTCACAATAAAGTATAACAAAGCACAGCAGGAGGTTTCCGGATGTACAATCACATTCATTTTCTACATAGAGTAGGACAAGTCTGTTATTGACAGCACATAATACTAAGGCTTATTTTCCCCAATTCAATCATTATATTCTCTTTCAATTTTGGTCTATCCTAGCATGTATTCTAGACTGAAATAATGTTTGTGAAGTATATATATATATATACACAGTCAAACCAAAATTTATTCAGACACCCTGAACATTTTATTCATTAATACAGTTTATTCACTATAGTTGGTATGGTAATAAAATATGACAAGATCTCAGAGTTAAACTGTGTCAGAAAAAAAATTATCTTAATTATGTCAGATAACACTTAAGCAAAACATGGTCAGGTCAAAGTGTCTGAATTATTTTTGGTTCCAAATTTTGATCAATTTTACTGGTAGTCCACTGTATGAAGAATTTTTGGTATAATATGTCACAGTTTACTTTATTTTGCTATCCTTACTTACATAAATGAACTATAGTGTCCTGCACCCACTGGTAAAAATATACCAAAATATATAAAAATGCCTGAATAATTTTTGGTTTGACTGNTCATTTGCTCTGACATGCACTGTGAGCTGTAAGGTCTTATATAGACAGGTGTGTGGCTTTCCTAATCAAGTCCAATCAGTATAATCAAACACAGCTGGACTCTCTCTCTGGCACTGCTTGGGCAGATGGGGGCATCACGCACCACAGAGTGTCCAGAACTGTGGCTGAACCTCAGGCTCTGATAAAGCACATGGGTCACATACTGTGTGCATGCACACGCACACCGAGCACAGAGGGCTGTGTTAGTAATGACCGGTATGGCTGTTCTGAACATGAGGTACATAATTCCATTAGAAAGCTTACATTAGATCACATTCATGTGCATGTATTTTGAGACTGACCATGTGAAGGAAAAACAGAATGACCATCTGGCCACACGGCAGGTGAGGGAACATGTAACGCCTTCCTCTCTCACAAGCACACATGCACACACATCACTTCCTGTTCAATAGACCTACGAGGACACTTATGGTCACTTACTTTTCTATATCATTCTTGGAGAGGCCACATGTTTGCATGTGTTTACGAGGTTGTTTTTGACATCCTCAAGAGACAGGAACACAAAAATGAATCGGTCACCGTTTACTCAACCTCATGGCATTCCAAACCTGTATGACTCTTATTCTTCTGTTTTAAAATATTTTTATCTGTACAATGAAAATTGTTGACATTTAAAACAACATTGGACTTTCATTATATAGACAAAAAAAAATAAAAAATTCTGAGACATTTCTCAAAATATCTTCTTTTGTGTTCCCCAGCAGAAAAAAGTCATACAGACTTGGAGCAACATGAGGATGAACAAATGATGACAATTCCGGGTTGGGGAACATTGTCAGAGCAGAAGGAAGCATGTTTTCTTTCAGGATAATCTTGTACATGGCTTGAGTTATGCATCCTTCGCAAAGACTTATCTGCCCGATTCTAGCCTTACTGAAAAACCACCAGATCATCACCAATCCTCCACCAGATTACACAGTGGGTGTGAGAGACTGTGGGTTGTAAGCCTTTCCAGGTCTCTGTCTAACCATTAGACGACCAGGTGTTGGACAAAGCTGAAAACTGGACTCATCAAAGAAGATCAGAATCAGGAAGACGTCTCTTTGTGAAGGACGTGTGGCTCAAGCCACATACAAGGTTATCCTGAAAGAAAACATGCTTCCTTCTGCTCTGACAATGTTCCCCAACTTAAAGCATTGTTTTTTTCCCTGCAGGACAATGCTCCAATCCACACAGCCAGGCCAATCAATGTGTGGATGGAGGACCACCAGATCAAGACCCTGTCATGGCCATCATGACCTCCAGACCTGAACCCCACTGAAAACCTCTGGAATGTAAGCAAGAGGGTCACCAGCCATTAAATAAAGCCAAGCTGCTTGAATTTTTTCACTAGGAGTGGCATAAAGTCATTTTTCGTTATTTTGACCAGTTGTCGTTTTCTGCAAATAAAAGCTCTAAATGACAATATTTTTATTTGAAATTTGGAAGAACTGTGGTAAGTAGTTTGTAGAATAAAAAAAAATATATATTTTACTCAAACAGACACATATAAATAATAAATCCTGAGAAACTGCTAATTTTTCAGTGGTATCTTAATTTTTTCCAGTGCTGTATATATATATATATATACAGTGGGTACGGAAAGTATTCAGACCCCCTTACATTTTTCACTCTTTGTTATATTGCAGCCATTTGCTAAAATCTTTTAAGTTCATTTTTTTTCCTCATTAATGTACACACAACACCCCATATTGACAGAAAAACACAGAATTGTTGACATTTTTGCAGATTTATTAAAAAAGAAAAACTGAAATATCACATGGTCCTAAGTATTCAGACCCTTTGCTGAGTATTTAGTAGAAGCACCCTTTTGATCTAATACAGCCATGAGTCTTTTTGGGAAAGATGCAACAAGTTTTTCACACCTGGATTTGGGGATCCTCTGCCATTCCTCCTTGCAGATCCTCTCCAGTTCTGTCAGGTTGGATGGTAAACGTTGGTGGACAGCCATTTTTAGGTCTCTCCAGAGATGCTCAATTGGGTTTAAGTCAGGGCTCTGGCTGGGCCATTCAAGAACAGTCACGGAGTTGTTGTGAAGCCACTCCTTCGTTATTTTAGCTGTGTGCTTAGGGTCATTGTCTTGTTGGAAGGTAAACCTTCAGCCCAGTCTGAGGTCCTGAGCACTCTGGAGAAGGTTTTCATCCAGGATATCCCTGTACTTGGCCGCATTCATCTTTCCCTCGATTGCAACCAGTCGTCCTGTCCCTGCAGCTGAAAAACACCCCCACAGCATGATGCTGCCACCACCATGCTTCACTGTTGGGACTGTATTGGACAGGTGATGAGCAGTGCCTGGTTTTCTCCACACATACCGCTTAGAATTAAGGCCAAAAAGTTCTATCTTGGTCTCATCAGACCAGAGAATCTTATTTCTCACCATCTTGGAGTCCTTCAGGTGTTTTTTAGCAAACTCCATGCGGGCTTTCATGTGTCTTGCACTGAGGAGAGGCTTCCGTCGGGCCACTCTGCCATAAAGCCCCGACTGGTGGAGGGCTGCAGTGATGGTTGACTTTCTACAACTTTCTCCCATCTCCCGACTGCATCTCTGGAGCTCAGCCACAGTGATCTTTGGGTTCTTCTTTACCTCTCTCACCAAGGCTCTTCTCCCCCGATAGCTCAGTTTGGCCGGACGGCCAGCTCTAGGAAGGGTTCTGGTCGTCCCAAACGTCTTCCATTTAAGGATTATGGAGGCCACTGTGCTCTTAGGAACCTTAAGTGCAGCAGAAATTTTTTTGTAACCTTGGCCAGATCTGTGCCTTGCCACAATTCTGTCTCTGAGCTCTTCAGGCAGTTCCTTTGACCTCATGATTCTCATTTGCTCTGACATGCACTGTGAGCTGTAAGGTCTTATATAGACAGGTGTGTGGCTTTCCTAATCAAGTCCAATCAGTATAATCAAACACAGCTGGACTCAAATGAAGGTGTAGAACCATCTCAAGGATGATCAGAAGAAATGGACAGCACCTGAGTTAAATATATGAGTGTCACAGCAAAGGGTCTGAATACTTAGGACCATGTGATATTTCAGTTTTTCTTTTTTAATAAATCTGCAAAAATGTCAACAATTCTGTGTTTTTCTGTCAATATGGGGTGCTGTGTGTACATTAATGAGGAAAAAAAATGAACTTAAATGATTTTAGCAAATGGCTGCAATATAACAAAGAGTGAAAAATTTAAGGGGGTCTGAATACTTTCCGTACCCACTGTATATATATATATAGTCATTATTGTGATTAATAGTCGCTATAAGTTCCTACTTTAAAAATTTTTCTCTAAAGAAAGTTTATTTATTTCCATATAAAGCCCAATACTGTCTTCTGAAAAACCTTTCACATGCCATCTGCATATCTCTCCATCACAAAACACCAGCATTTCTCTCACTCTTGGGGAGGAACCAGACAACACGGGTTCACGAGTAAAATCTCACCCTGCTCTTCTCCTCCAGTCTGGTCATCATGACGATAGTGTTGGTCCTCTGCTCCCACACCATCCTCCAGAAGTCACTGAGCGTCTCAGGCAAAGGACCTTGAGTGGCGATGTAGGCGTTCTGCTTGCGGTAGCCATCAATATAGTTGCCATTGATGTAGTCACTTCCTGGTACACCTGCGGTTCAGCAGTGCAGTGTTAACACACATTGAAAGGCTGCTAACTGAGCATAGATTGTACAAAACATGTCCTTGGTAGGCTCACTTGAAATGCGCACAATTAATTTGTTTTTTTACAGGTTCTATTTTCTATTTATAATTTGAAATGTTATACAGCATTGAGAGTACTCTGAAATTATCCAAAATATTTAATAAACAGACATGATTTAGGACTTAAAGGCCTTTCACAATATATTTAGTAGGAGTAGATTCTGTGCAGAACTCGTCATTGCTGAATCTCTCTTTATTTTGAGATGCCAAGCTACATACACTGCTTTTCAAATGTTTGGGGTTAGATTTTTTTGAAAGAAATTAATAATTTCACATTTAGCAAGGACATATTCAATTGATCAAAAGTGAGTTCTATTCACAAAAGAATTCTGAAAAAATGCATAATGGTTTCCACAAGCAGCACAAACTGTTTTCAACATTGATAATGATAAGAAATAATAAGAAATTATTTCTGAAGGATCATGTGACACTGAAGACTGGAGTAATGATCCTGAAAAATCAGCTGTGCCATCACAGGAATAAATTACATTTTAAAATACATTCAAATCTAAAATTGCATTTTTGATCAAATAAATGCAATCTTGCAGGTGAGTAGAAGAGACTTGTTTCAAAAACATTAAAGAATCTTAATGACACCAAACTTTTGTATAAAATAAGTGGGTTTTCGATTTACCATCAACGGGAGTCAGCACAACTCTAGATTGATCGTAAGCGATGACGTTTGCATAGCGGTTCTTGGGCTTGTTGACCTCTAGGTTGGAGTTCTCCCAGGTGAACTGCTGGCCAGGGTCAATAGACTGCAGGACAGAAGGACAAAACATGAACAAGGTTAGTTAGAAATCTAGACCATCAGCATTGAGAGAATAAATGAAGAAAAAGACCCCCCCTCCCCTAAACTTGTGCCATTGGTTAATCCAAACAATGAAAACCTATTTTGTGGTAACATAACTTATTCAGGATATTCAGTGAGAAAAGATGTAGGGAAACAGTATAACAATTTTACCAGGGAATTGACTGGCAGTACATGACAGGTCACTATAGGGAAGGGTTTTAAAAATAAGAGGGTTTGGTGACATCAGCTAAAACAAGAGAGGTTGGAACAAGTTTCATTGCATTTTGATGAAAGTTTACAAAGGCATGGAATAATGAGCACCACTGAATCATTCATAACCAGGGTCAATTCTTCATGATGACTCTGACAACTGAATTTCTATTTTCACCTGCAATGCAAAATCTAGCAGATGCACCACAACTCTGCAAATCTCCACCTTGACCTGCCCACTGTTTCCTGCATGATCACGGCAGCCGGAATCGCCCCGGCACTTTAGAGCCCTGCCTAATCCTACCCTGCAGTTACCATAGTAATGAGATACAGGGTCATTCGGGTGAGGTTTAGACGTCTGTTCTCTTGTCTCTCTGCATCACATTACTGCTGCTCTGAGGTGGTGGATTTCTAGCAGAAGAACCAGCACTTCAGTTATTATAAACAAAACATCAACCATATGAAGCATACACTTACGTTCAAAAATTTGGGGTCGATATGATTTTTTGGTTACAATTCACAACACTTTATAATGATAATGCATTAACAAATAATGGGTAATACATCAAAGTTCATTGTTAGAGTACATTGTTAAAGTATTTAGTTCATTAGTTTAGTTAGCTCATGTTACCTCAGGTCCATTAAATAATATTAACAACTTTTGATTTTAATTATGTATTACTACATGTTGAAATTAAAATGAACTAAGATTAATAAATGCTTTAGAAGCATCTTTCATTGTTAGTTCATAATGTTCACAAATGAAAACTTATTGTAAAGTGTTACCATTTTTTTTTTACTGTTTTTGAAAGAAGTCTCTTTTGCTCATCAAGGCTGAATTTTTTTATCAAAAATACAGTAAAAACAGTAATATTGTGAAACATTATTACAATTAAAAAAAAACTGTTTTCTATGTGAATATATTTTAAAATGTAATTTATTCCTGTTATCAAAGCTGAATTTTCAGCATCATTATTACAGTCTTCAGCTTCACATGATCCTTTAGAAATCATTCTAATATACTGATTTGCTGCTCACGAAACATTTCATATTTTTGTGGAAATGTGATAAATTTTTACTTTCTCAGGATTCTTTGATGAATAAAAATTTCAAAAGAACAGAATTTATTTGAAATGGAAATCTTTTGTAACATTACAAATGTCTTTACTGTCACTTTTGATCAGTTGAATTCTTGTTGAATTCTTGCTGAATAAAAAAAAAGTCCAAACTTTTGAATGATAGTGTTCATGAGATCAAAATGCTCTTAAGGAAGCTACACACATCTCATTGGGCATTGACATGTACAATTCATTCTAAGGGCAATGTGACATTTTATTGTATATGAAATGAAGAGAAAACAGAGACTGATATTCTGTCTAGTAACAGACGGATTATGAAGAACTGTCATATTGCTGGATATTGTTTGCCAGCTTACTCTGTCTAACAGCACAATATGTTTTATGCATTTGTTTGTGTTTATGGCTGTGTTTGTTGATGGGTAGTGATGATTTCACACTACCTTAACATTGTGTACTAACTTAACAGTACTCGAAGTGGGCCGGTACGCAGTACCACCAGTTTTCCTTGAGTACCGGCACTTCCGACATGTTTTGAGCCAAGCATCAGGAGTATCAGCACTTTTATTTTTCCACTTCAAGCACTGCCCAATGAGCAATTTGCCTGTCCACACTGAAGGCCAAAATGCTGCACAATGCAACACAATCACATCTAAATAGAAGAGTGTGTGACTAGCTCTGTCTGTTTGTGTGCTCTCTAGACATCTCTCTAGACTGCACAGCATAAACTTATATCAGAAAATTCAGTCCTACTGTATATCAGGTCTCCTGAGTAATTCAAAAGCAGCATCTGTGCAAAACATTGTTCCTCTGGGTAATTTTAATAGCATTTAATAGTCTTTCTGTCATACTGCATAGTAAAGTATTCTTTCTCATCTCTATCTACTGTATGAGTAGCTATTCATGTCATATAGCAATGTTGAGAAGGAACACGTCTTATTCAATAGTCAGTTCAGTGAGGTCTCCTGTTTCTCACACTGACACATCACATGCAGGGAGATGGGAGGTTGTGATATCCTTGTGTGTTAACTCTGCCCTGTTCTGTGGTTGCTCTCCATTATAAAACAAGGATAAAAACAGCAGTATTTTTTTACAAATTATATATATATATATATATATATATTGTGCAGCTTAGTATTTTTGCGGAAACTGTGATTAATTGAATGAAAGTTCAAAAGAGCAGAATTTATTTGAAATACACTTTTTTTTTATAACAATATTAATGTCTTAACTGTCATTTTTGGTCAGTTAAATGTGTACTTGCAGAATAAACATATTCATTTCTTAAAAAAACAACAACCCCAAACTTTTAAACAGTAGAGTATATCAAATAAAATGCATGTTGAACTCGGTGAGGACATTCCCACAGATGACGGGCTCGCACTGATCTATCACTTTCTTTTTACTTACCTACAGCCACACAATTCCCTTTCCATAAGCCAGTCTTTATCTGTTTATCCCGTCAGCTTCTTTTGTATTGGAGTTTAATGTGAGTCATTTGGCGTTTGATTAGATCACTGTTGCTCCCTGAGTATTTGATGTCTAGATTAAGGTCTTGATTGTTTAAGTACTCAGAAGAGCCGCTCACCATACAATAACAACTCAAGCAGGCAGCATAGTCCTGCCCCTTCCCCCAAACACACACACACACACACACACACACACACGCACACACTGCAGGATTAGCCGTCTAATAAAGCAGGTGACTCTCACACTCACTACACTCCTAATAGAGTTGTTTCCCAGCTTCAATTTCAAGCTCTGGCGATCTGGGTACTGCCTGAGATTCTGATGTGACTGTGTGTGTATGTGTGTGTGTGAGGGCTGGTGTGTTTGTGCATGTGTAAGTTGTAGTGTTCTGTACATGCACGGGTTCATAATGTCATTTCAGCACATTTGAGTAATGCAGCAGTACTTGCTGAACATGAGATGTTTATGTTCATAATCTTTCTGAGATTGTAAAGTGAACATTTTAGCTGTTTGTTTGTGATGGAGTAGTCACAGCATCAGACAGACCACCCACAGGTCGTTTGCTGTCTGTCTGATCCATTCTACAAGCAAAAACACTTTGACTGAAATTTAGCAGTTTCAATCTTATTGGCCGGCTTTACCCAACTTCTGAGAGTTGGGGTGCATCAGTCCACTAAAAAAATACACTGCTCTGGTTGCTATAAAAACAGACAGTGTCCTGAGGTGTGCATTATTAGAGCATAAAGGTCTGTTTACACTTCACACCAAGAACAATAATTATATTATCGATTAAAATAAGCATAACGATAACTATATTAGCATCCACACCAGCGCACAATATTGTTCTGTTTATTATAAGCACATGCTGCAGTTTTATCACCTGCCGCTTAACATGCTTGAGCTCTTTAAAGCGAGATGGATTCTGATTGGCTGCCAATGTTTCATCAGAAGGAAAAAATCATTCTGAAAGTGATTACAATGATATAATTTCTCTGTGCTGTTATCGTTATAGTTGTGGTGTGGACTCTGCTATTCTTTTACATTTAGAATGATGTGTAGAACTATATCTTTATCATTATCATTATAGTGAACAACATTAATGGGACAGTTAATGTCAGTTTTTGTTGCTGATTTGAAAATTATTTAAATGTAAGCATGGCGAGCAGTTTTTGATATTTCAGGATTTCCTCATCCAAATAGATAGGACTTGGTCTTGGATGCCTGAAATAGCTGCCCGAAGGTGTTGGAAATATGGCCGCCGAGTGAACAGACTTTCCTTGAAAGGGACTTTAGTTTTTCTCCAAAGTGAGCCCAAAGATCATACGTCTGGCCAAACTAGCAATGGAGGGACTCAAGTTTCCCTTCTCAGACTCAATAAATTACTTATAGAAATAATAGTGAAGTTAGGTGGAGGGATGACTGTTAATATAGAGAAGTTTGAGTAATATTCACAGTAATATTGTGAAATATTATTACAATTTAAAATAAGTGTTTTCTATTTGAATATATTTTAAAATGTAATTTATTCCTGTGATGTAACAGTCTTTACTATTTGATTAATTTAATGCATCCTTGCTGAATAAAAGTATTTGATTCTTTCAAAAAATAACTTTGGAATGGTTAGTGATATGATTGGCACGATTAAAGGCGTATGCTTCTGCAGAACTGTTTTTTGAGCTCCACTTAGGGAACACTAAACAGCTCTGAGACTGATCTGCTTCAAATGTACAGACATAATAAATCGACCACAATCATCACGTCCTCACTGTTAGTTGGAAACACAGGTAAAACTACTTCACACAGTGTCCTGTCCTACAATTTAATTGTTCCACACATGCAGTTGTAGGTCAGATCAAGTGTTTTCCAGCTGCAAAAGTAATCCATAATGAATGCGTTCTCCTCCTCTCATTGTCCTGATTTATCTTAGCAGACAATTTTATGTTAATTTCTGATGTTTGTAGGACATCAAGCAATTATCCCTCGGTGGCTTTAACAGAAGGTAGAGAGGGAGGACAATTCTCCTCAGCATATCTCATCTGACGTGACTTGGGACGAGTTACCTCATATTCCTGTGAGAAGCGTAGGCTGTCGTTGGCTTTCAGCCGCTCAATGTGGTCAGCCAAAGCACAGACAGAAACTGGAGGGTGTTCCCGCATTCCTACAGGGAAAAAGAAAGGATGAACTAATAGCAGAGATTTCTATTGGCTTGTTTTGTTTTGCTTGGCTGAACTGTGGGAAACAAACACACTTAGGTTCATACAGTTTTTAGGCTTTTGGAAGATGAGAAAACGGGCGCACATGGAAACAACCCAAAGTATGAGAGAAATAGAAGGCAAAGGAGAAAGCACAAAGCTTCTAGCACCATGCTATGTGCTTAGGCTAGCGGCAGTGATGTAAGCAGTGAACGGACATGCTCATTGGCTGACATGAACTGCATCTGGGTCAATAGCAAGGTGGCGTAAGCTGTCCTGTACAATCAAAATGGCATGTAAATGACATCTGCTTTTTACACAGAAGGACTACAACCTGAGCACATTAAAAAACACTGACTGTTTTCCTGTGTTTGAGACGGACGGCCTGTGGAGAGGACGTGAGAGATGAGGACGCTTTATCTGAGAGCAGCCAGAGTGGTGGAGGGGGCGTGGCTTTGGATTTGATGGACAGGTGGGAAGAGCATTTAAAATGAAGGAAGTGAAAGTTCACACGGGAACGAAAGAGCAAAACTAACTTGAAGTGCTGGGGCAGCTGAAGGCACTGGAACCTGCAGAAAGAAGATGAGGAGGGACTGTGAAATATGTCACTGACAGAAGTGAGAGGAAGAGAGGAGAGAAAGAGGAAAGGAGAAGGAAAGGATGTACAGAAAGAGCAAGAGAGACTGCAATGATGAGCAAAAGACATGAAATGGCTTCCCCAACATATTTAACTTCTGTAATATGACAAATTTCTGAGTGAAACAGAATATTTAATGTAAATAATATAGGTGGGGCATTTTGATTGGATTATAAGAAGCTGGCTGAGAAATTACTGGTTAATATTATTTTTTCCCTTCCATTCAATTTGGTTACATTAGAAAAAAGTAGTGTAATTGAAAATGTAAATCATACATTAGATATTTTTAGACCACCATTAAAAAGTTTGGGGTCGGTAAAATTTTTGTAATGTTTTTGAAAGAAGTTTCTCACCAAGGCTGCATATACTTGATCAAAAGCAAAACAGCAAAAACAGTAATAATGTGAAATATTATTATAATTAAAAGGGTTAGTTCACCCAAAAATGAAAATTCTGTCATTTATTACTCACCCTTGTGTCATTCCACATTTATAAGACCCTACGTACATCTTCAGAACACAAATTAAGATATTTTTGATGAAGTCTGAGAGGTTTCTGTCCCTCTATAGAGATTCATCGCAACTAACACTCCAAGGTCCAGAAAGGCAAGAAAGACATTATTAAAGTGCTCCATGTGACTCCAGTGGCTTAAACTCAATTTTATGAAGCAACGTGAGTCCTTTGTTTGTGCAAAAAAAAAAATTTTAAAATAATAATTTACCACTTTGTTTACAAAATAATATTATCCAAAGCGTGTTCATGCAACAATGTCAGCTCTCACATGAACACAAAATGCATGCGTCGTGATGCTCTCATGAACGCGCGTTGCAGATCAATATTTTTGTAAGTAAAGTGGTAAATCTTTTTTTTTTTTTGTGCAAACAAAGCACTTGCGTTGCTTCATAAAATTGAGGTTAAACCACGGGAGTCACATGGAGTACTTTAATGATGTCATTCCTACCTTTCTGGACCTTGAAAGTGGTAGTTGCGTTGGATCTCTATGGAGGGACAGAAACTTCTCAGTCTTCATCAGAAAGATCTTTATTTGTGTTCCGAAGATGAACGAAGGTCTCACAGATGTGAACTAACCCTTTAAAATAACTGTTTTCTATGTGGATATATCTTAAAATGTAATTTATGCCTGTATTTCAGCATCATTACTTAAATCTTCAGTGTCACATGATCCTTCAGAAATCATTCTAATATGCTGATTTGCTGCAGTTGTGCTGCTTCATAATTTTGTGGAAATTGATTTTTTTTCTTTTTTTTTAGGATTCTTTGATGAATAGAAAGTTAAAAAAAAAACAGCATTTGAAATAGAAATATTTTGTAACATTTAAATGTCTTTACTGTCACTTTTGATCAATTTAATGCATCTTTGCTGAATTAAAGTATTAATTTCATTTTAAAAAATCTTACTAACCCTTACTATCTCTTGAACGGAAGTGTAAATAAGGTAAATGTTGATTTTATGTCATCCTATAGAGACACTGAGGCCCTTTGGACTATTACAGGAGCAGCTCATCTTCTCTGGGCCACATCAACCTTCCAAATAATAAATAAAATCTCTGCAACCTCATGTCTGAAAGGAACTGTCTTCCTTTAGTTTGCATTAAAACTCTCAGTTCAGAAGTCAAGAACTGTTTGGATTTTAGCATGTCAACACAACAGGATGTTTAAATGACACCTTGTGTATCACATTATTCACTCTTACAGTACCTTCCAAAGTATGTGCGTGGTGCTGGAATATAGTTTGCACGTCAAAGATATCTTTTCAAACAGTTTGCCTGAAACGTCAAACATGTAGCTACACAACAAACACACTTTATCTGTGAGGTAAGCCATTTTTACATTTTCAAAGTGTCCTAAAGCTTTTTGAAACATAAATGCTGAACTTTCACAAGTAAATAAACAACAACACTAGTTGCCCGGTTCCTCAATTTGAAGATTCGCAAGCAAGGAAAATCAATTTTTATGGCAGGGAAGTTGACATGAATATTTCTCGCAGTTTCGCCATGAGAAAGATCATGCATCAGTCGAGCGTGCGCTTGCAGCACAACAATCTGACATAAGAACATGAGTCACTTTGCAACTGAAGCAAAAGCAGATTCTTATTGAAGTCAGCAAAATGTCTGAGCATTCGGAAATTTCCCCTGAGAGGGAGAAGAAAAAAAAAACAACAGAAAGAGACAGAGGAAGAAGTGCAAAATATAGATGGGAAGAAGTGAGAAAGAGAAAGATTTTCTCCTGGGAATCATCCTGCTTAATTTTTCCATCAAGTTCAAAGCTCAGAATGAAGGAATATGATCTGATGCCACTGTATGTGTGTGTGTGTGTGTGTGTGTGTTTGAGATTAGCTGGCAGGTTCTGCTTCTCAGTGTGTGTCCTTCATCTGACAGTGCAGCTCTGTGAATAATGTTTTGTCTTCACAACGAAGCTTCAGCTGAACCTCACATTCATAAATCCAGGGAGCATTTCCGTCTTTCTTTCTGAGGTCTACATCCAAACAACCCCAGACTGATTTGTTTCGAAAAGAAACTTTACCTCTGTTGCAAAATCTAGAGAGCATTTTCAAGCATCACAGAAGTGCCATTCCAAAGGGTGGATAGTATAATGATGCTGCTTTCCCACCTGGTTCTGAGGCAGTACTGCATGCATCCTTAAAGGATTTCAGTATATAAGATGATAGACGAAATTTCCATGATAGTACAATCAGCACAGTATGCATGAAATAGTTTAATCTCATTAAAAATTCATTTAATAGTATTTTACTATTTTTGTGGGTGCTGTATTGCCTAATGCTTTATGGAGAATGTTAGCTTAGAACTCGGCTAACAAGAAACTCTACACTGTAAAAAAACAATTTTTTTACAGAAAAAGACTATAAACTGCAAGTTACCTAACCCACTATGGTAAAAAACAGTATTAAAAGAACACTATGTAGTTTTCACCTCTAGAGGTCGCCTATTCAAAACAAAGGCGTAGCTGGAGATGCCTTGATTTCACAGAATCATGGGAGGTGTTGTCTTCACGTCTACAGCCGATGGAAAAGAATCTAACAGGGCTCGGGCAGAAATCCTATTCATGGATGAGCTAACGTATTAAAAAGATTAATTAGCATTACTGTAGTTTATAGCAGGGTGTGGCGGAAATCTGTTGGAATGGAACGAGGGCGCTGGAGCAATGAAGCTAATGAGAGATAAGCACAACACATGACACGGCTCAAAAGCAGTGAAGCTTTTAAAATTGTTGCAGACGAGCGCTTCCGCTTCTTCCGGTCGTGAGTATGTGCGGTAACGAAGCGATGTTTTATCATATTAGATACATTTGTGTTTTTAAAGTTATTATAATGCTACTCTTGAAATCAAGAAAACGAGATTTAAACAATAAGACTTACTGTGTTGAGCTATATAACAATGATTAGTTTTCTGTCGATGAATGTATCCAAACAGTTGCTCATCAGTCTAAAAATATTAAAGCGTTTTTGGTGTTTCCATGGTTTCTACAAAACAAAACCGGAAATCGAGGGTAACACGGGTATGATGTCATTGATAGGTGACGCATGGACACGGTGCGTGTCCTTGTTAAAATTGCTTATTTCTCTGGATTTAAACATTCTTGGAAACATTTGGAATAATATAAGTAAGTCAACAAAATATATAACACTCTTCTAGTGGTTTTTTGATATTGTAATCCAAAAATCTTACATATTGTGCCTTTAACTTATGTAATTTGACAGTAAAATACTGTAAAAATTATGGGTTTGCTAGTAAAAACATCAATTTTTGGTATAATTTACAGTGAAAAATCATTAAAAGGACATTATTATTATAATTGTTTTAAATATTCTGAATTAGTTTTTATATTTGTATTTTCTTTTTTCATTTTTCATATCACTTAATAAAATATACAGTTGCAAGTTGTAAAAATGCAAGCACCAATATGCCATCCTGTAATACTGGAAACATTGTCACTGATGTTTTACTATGAATTTCTGGCAATCAAATCTGCTGTATTTTCCTGCAAATTTAACGGGATATTTTTTAAGTGTATTTGATTAATTTGTGAGTCACGTAAAGTATCTCATGTGCTTTGTTTTCAAGAATGAGTACTCAGTTGGCATGAAAAGTCACTATGCCTTAGAACACACATTTTTGTGTTTGTAAATGTGATGAGCTGTTTGTAACTCATTTGCTCGGAATTAAAACAACAGAAGTCCATGTAAAGTCTCTCTCATGATGAGTGTGGTGACGTACCTTGTGTCTGGTAGTTGAGCCTCCTCATTTCCACCGGGTCAGAGGAATGGGCCAGTAAGTGATCTTTAACTCCAGCTGAGTGCTCATCTTTAGCCGAGGGAGAGGAGCGCTTCCTGTGCAGCCAGGAAATGACATCAAACATGAGCGTACGTACACACCGCAATCATGTGGATGTGTAAATATATGCAAGATATTTCCTGTGTTAGTATCTGTTAGGAGAACATCAGCACTAATCTGAGCTCAATTAAACTCTCAGATTGCCTCTCATTAAACACCAAACACAAACTAGCATTTATTATTGGATCAAAGAGAACCGCTCGATACCCACCTCTCCTGTTTGCTGCATCCCACAGAAAGAGATGGAAAAGCAGAAGGGAAAAAAGAGAAAATGTCACAGGAAGAAAACTGCACAGACGGCGTGTGTCGGGTGAATTTGTCAGAAATGTGGAAATGCCATTGCTACTAATGAGCTCCGATTCTAGCTGACATTTGCAAAATGAGTTTTCTTTTCACTCAATAGACATCTAACTTGAACCCTGGGCATTTGATTCTCTTACATTGTTCAATAAGACCGACTGAATTTGGCTATAATTGAGAAGAGGGGTACGTTTTTATCTGTAACTTGGGAAGATCAGATTTTGGTAGGTGTACTATCATGACTTTTTCTATTGTGTGAGGGAAAATATCATTTCTGCAGTCTAGTTCAAAAAAGAAATGACTATTATTTAATCGTTAAAGTTCTGTGAAAGTATCCAGAAAAAGAGTGTCCTAAGAAACACTTAAATTGCTGACTGTCATACTGAAATAAGATTTCTTGACTTTTCGATTTTCTACTCTTACAGTGAGTCAGCAACGTTTCTTTGAGAGACCGGCTATTTATACCTGACAGGAGGAAGTACAGTAAACTCACTGTGTTTGCTACGCATGGCGAAAAAGAAAATATGGTCACTTAAGCAGAATGTGAAAAATACGCTTCTGATCTCAGCGCAGGATGACTGATTGCATTTTTCTTGGAAATGCACGAGTAAAGTAATTGTACTTCTGTATAAAAAAGCAGGTGGCTTCCGTACCTCTTGAAGAGCAGGATGGCAATGACGATGATGATGATGAGGACGACGGCCAGCACTGGTCCCATAACCCACAGCATCTCTGGTTCCTCAACGTGACGGGACATCCCGCTGTGGAGCTTCACCATCATGGGATCAGAGTAAGGACTCACTGTGAACATCTTATGAGACAGAAAGAAAGAAGGAGAAAGAAAATACTTAAAACATCAAAAATTTAGGCACAGCAACTTATTCTTTATTATGACTATTTTCCACATTCCAAATAATAGTAAAGTCATCAAAACGTTTTTTTTAATGTTTAGTAGGTGTTTTAAAAGTGTATTTAAGTAAATGTTTTTATTTGAAAAATTTTCAATTTTACATTATGATATAATTAATTGTTAGCTTTTTATTAATTCATGAATCCTAGCTTAAATGAATGAAAACTCAAGTATTTAAGCATAAATAAATAAATAAAATACAGTTTTTAAAAAAAATTAATAATAGTTTTGTAAAGAAACTATTTGTAAAGAACATATCACTAAAAAAAATTGGTGAAGAAAATTTTCACTCAGTAATAGCTTGTAAATTTCACAACGAAGTGCAAAGAAAGGGCAAAGTAACACATTTAAATAGATGTTTAGTGAACACATACAAACTATCAAAAGATTTTTTTGAAAAACTATTGAAGGGTGTTTGAGAAAGCTTTGAAAGCTTTCAACTCTTCAAAGTAACACAGAAGTCAGCCTCCTTCCACAAACGCTGGCAACTAATCGTCTTAGTAACACCTTTTAGACATCACAGCAGGGTGTGCGGGAGAAAGAGGGATGGAAACAGGAAGATAGAGGGAGAGTGAGAGTGAGAGAAAGGGCTGAGGGAGGGGTAACCTCTTCCATCCCACTGAGAACTGGAGGATACGCATCATCAAGCAAATCCCATCAGTGCTACACCACCTGCATTCCCTCCGGAAGTGACACCGGGTACCACAGAAGCCATCGCGGCCCAGAACACATTTACAGCAGCGCAGCATCAACACAGAGACTCAGAGGAGTCTGAACTCTTAAAGGAAACGTTCACCCAAAACCCATTTACATAAAGACATTTCTCAAAATATCTTCTTTTATGTTCTGCAGAAGAAAGTCATACAGCAAAAAAATGATTTTTGTACTTAGTATTGTCTTGTTTTCAATAGGTTGTTTGCAATCACGTGGTTCTGGTGACATGCGAAATACCGGTGGAGGGCAAGCAGTGAAAATTAGAATGGAAGAGATGGAGAAAAGTCCTTTCTGTGCTGATTTAGAAAGGTATAAACAGAAAATCACAACATATGTTGGACATGATCTTTAAGTTATGAAGATGAGCGACTTTTCCACTGAATTGAAAGACTTTTCTGCCATCGAGGAGGTAGATATAGAGAATGTGAAGCTGCCGTCACGCCGCGTTCAGTTCTAGTCTTGGTTTGTTTATATCGCGCTGCCTTTCTGCTAGTGAAGTTAGGGCAGTATTTAGATTTTCTGTCGCAATTGTAAAAAATGTCGCCATTGTAGGTCATTTATGCTGAATCGAGAATTGCAACAGGAGCTCACATCATCGTTCAAAGAAAAAACTGGACGGTGTAATACAATTGTTGCCTTTTATACAAAACACACTAAGGGAAGCAGGTTGAGGAGGCAACGAGAAGACGCCGTATATCAAATGTAATGTCACTGATTTAACCCACTCCCTATCACTCAATAAAATAATCGCATAGCTGAGTGTTTTTGAAAGTGTTGTCTTTGTTGTTGAATCGACTTCTGTCAGCTTGTTAAACATTTATTTATTTGGACATTTTCTACCATATGATGGCTGAAGCAGCAGCGCGTGACACTGTTCTCATGGAAACCACATCAACATTGTGAACGGAATACTACAAAACTTAAGTGAAAACATCAAATTATCATTCAATGGGATAAAATAGCTTTTCTTCCCTGCAAACGATCCCATGAAGAATGTGGATATTTAACCAAGTCAAAAACAAATAAGCTAAGCAGGTATCCATATTAATTTCAGTATCAGCAGACACAAAACGCTATGAAAAACGATATAAGTTATAAAAAAATGGTATAAGTTATGTAAACGATATAAACACCTTCTGGGTTCTCGATTTTATCGATTTGAGCAATCATAAATGACGCAAAACATAAAAATTTTGAGTTTTTGAAAGGATTCCTATATAGAAAAATAACTCCCTGCCCTCCAGACTCATTCGCACTGCTAATGTGACGTCATGTGCAAACAACCTATTACAAATATCTCGTACAAGTAGTCGGCATGAAACGGATGTTGCGGTAGTCTTTTCTTCCCTATTGTGATGTATATCCGAGTGAAACGGCTTCTCGAAGAATAAAAAATGTAGGGTGGGACTTGATTTTGTCCATGGGGAATTGACTGGATGGTTAGATGGTTGTGGTTTGCCATTGGTCAATCTCATGTGTGTGACAGGTTGCTCCGCCCGCTAAGAAAAAGTCTCTTGTTTTCCTTATGAATTACATTTATTTCTGACCCCACTGACAGATGATTTCTGGGGGTTTGGGTGGGCCATACGTCCCCCCCACAGAGGTCGATCCACCCTGGATCCATGAACAGCCGGCTCCTCCCTGGTCACCTCCACTGCCAGGCACCGCCCTGGAGGATCCCTAGCCTGCCCTGGTCACCTACCCATCTCCTACCACGACTCCAGGGCGCCCACCATCCCTCCACGTTTAGACTTTCTACAGTGCGAGGACGCACCTTCCAGTTATGTTTTTGTGTTGATTGTTACATTAAAAGACATATTTGAAGATTTCCTTCGTTGTGCGCTTCATATCAGCCACACACTGTGACAATTAGTAAATGATGATAGAAATTTTATTTTTGAACAAACATTCATTCACAATCTGAGAGGAACCAGGTGAGTTTTCTCAATATAAATACAGTACCTCCATTGATATTTCAGAAAAACTGTCATATCTAATTCGACAAGGCTGTGAGGAATACTCAAAGGGAATTTTTTATTTCTTTGCAGTTGCTCTTGCATTCATTTTTTTTAAATGCATAAAAACAGATGAAAATGCGTCAATAGTTGAGATACAGTAAGAATGTAGAGCTGTAAAATGAAATGCAGATAGCAGCTCAGACCATTTAGTCATAGAATTTGATAGTTGTAGAAATTTCTAATTTTTAGCTACAGACCAATCTGAACACAGATTGAGACATAAAGATCTCTTCTGAAATTCTAGGATGCATGTGAGATTCTCCATTTAATTTAAGATGAGGAACTAGAGAAATTAAACTGATCTCATTTGTTTTTTTCTTGTCAAAGTAGAAATAAAAAAAAATTATTTGGAAATGATTGGCTAAATGATTGACATCCATAAACAAAACAGTACAACAAATTGAACTGTTTTTGATTGTGTCAAATTAAATATAGCATCCTCTCTAGACACGCATAATGCAGACTTTATATTTAAACAGCAGTCTTTACTGGTTAAATATTCACAGACACTAGCAGACACTGGTTACTCTTTAAAAGTAGGGTAAGCACTTTGTTTTAAAAACACTTTTTGTTATACTGCGTTGAAACATCCTGATAGCAATCAATAATAGAAGTGGTCTAAATATAAAAAAATGTACATATATCTTCCGTGGAAGTCTCATGACCAAAAAATATTCGTTGAATCATTGCATTTGGTCTGACTGTCAACATATGTTTTTCTATACCCCGCACACCTGCTTGCACAGACATCACATGTCATCAGAGCATTCTGTAAGGCTATGCAGAGATGTAGACAGACAGTCACTGAGTGCCACAAACAAACAGCTGCCGCCTATTACAGTTCCCCTAGAACCAAAACAACAAGCTTATGCTGCGATCAAGCTATTTTGTAACTATAATTACGAGAAGGCAACCCTTGATGTTCTACCTGGAGCTGTTCATACCTTCAGACTCAGATTTATGCATTTCTATGTCAATACTATCAACGGCAAAATGAATCTGCAGCACGTCCTGATTTTGCTGAGTTAGATGCGTTCCTGGGTCAACATATTTTGTTGATCCTGGAACAACATTCCAGTCTGAAAATTTAGTCTTAACCCTATTCCTACCCCTAAACCTAACCCTACCCATAAGTTATCACAAAAATCAGAGAGAAATGATAGATGAATAACACTGATGTAGAAGCACCAATTCATGATTTTAAGCCTAAACTTGACATAATCTGTAAACTTGTCCCTCAAATCTGATTGGTTGATTTGAATGTTGTTCCAGGATCAACAAAAATGTTGACCCAGGAACATGTTGAACTCAGCAATATCAGGATGTGCGAATCTGCAGCAGTCAGGTGGTACAATCAGAGCTCTGTAAGTCATTTACATTCATTATTATTGTAATGCTATGCGCTTTGAGACATGAGGTATTTCAACGCCGTCTCTCGTACAGATTCTGCTGTGCGCGTTCATGTGTTTTGAAGGAGTGGCTTTGAAGGGAGGGTGGCATCTCATACTTTCGAAGCTAGCTTGCTATTGCTAGCCTCTCCGTAAATGCCTACTCTACCTTTAATGACTTAATTCCGCAATTCCAAATATCTCGCGTCGCAAAAAATCACAGGGCCGTAGATCTGCTGGGCTACTATCATCATCACCTCTGTCTCTCTGCAACAGGATTCAGAGAATCTTTTGAGCATTTGCATAACAGCGGAGTGAGAGAGCGTCTAAAAGCCCTGTGGGAAACTGTCAGTGGGAAACTTTCATAGTGATCAATTTAATCGGCACTACCTCAGATGGAAGCACATCCCACAGCGTGAGTAATGC
Source organism: Anabarilius grahami (assembly GCA_003731715.1). Lineage (NCBI taxonomy): Eukaryota > Metazoa > Chordata > Actinopteri > Cypriniformes > Xenocyprididae > Anabarilius > Anabarilius grahami. The sequence continues at coordinate 341,681 of RJVU01051519.1, read as the reverse complement.
ATCTCTGACTGACTCCAACTACTATTTACTGATGCATATTCATGTGTGTGTGTGTTTTCATTTCTCTTTCACCTCTCCTCCATCTCTTCATCTGTAACGCTCAGGTCTCTCCAGCATTAATGATACCATCTCTCTCTCTCTCTTCTGTCGTCACACTCTCTGTTGGTCTGCCGCAGTCCTTCATGTGATGTCTCTTTCTCCTTCCTTTCTTTCATCTCCTCCTCCTCTAATCTGTTTTTCTTTAAGTGCTGCGGTAGTTTTGCAGTCGACCTCTTTCATCTAATTTCACGCTCGCTAGTCTGTTTGCCAGCCCACCACAGACTGTCCTTTCACAAGATCCTCTCCTCTTTTTTTCTTCTATCCTCTTTATTTCGCCTCCTCTCTCATTCTCTTTATCTGAACTGCTAGTAGGTCAGACTAGTTCTTAACATAATGACTGTGTTTATGCAACTGGCCACAGGGCTCACGTGTGTGTGTGTGTACAGGTTTGGCTATAATTGTGAGGGCCAAATGTCCTCACTTATATTGTGAAATATTATGACAACCAACTAGTGAGGACATTTCCTCACTAGTTGAAAAGGCTTATAAATCGGACAAAACGTGTTTTTATTTAAATCTAGTGTTTTGCACGTTTCTGTAGGTAGGTTTAGGGGTTGGGGTTGGGCTAGGCGATAGAAAATAGCATTAACCAGATATCAAATCAATGGAAGTCTAAGGAATGTAGCTCAGTGGTTAGAGCATGGCACTAGCAATGCCAAGGTCATGGGTTCGATCCCAGGGATTGCACATACTCAGATACAAATGTATAGTATAATGCAATGTAAGTCGCTTTGGATAAAAGCGTCTGCCAAATGCATAAATGTAAATGTAAATGTAAATGAATGTCCTCACTAATATAGGGAGTGTATGTGTGTGACTCACTGAGTCCCGGTCTTTCAGTGCTGCCAGTATAAACGTGCGGTACTGCTGCTGTCCAGGTAGAGGTTTGTTATAGAAGCCATTGTAAGTTTTCTCGTCTCCTAACACAAAGGTTTCTGGAAGATACTCCAACTTGGCAGCGATGTAAGGCCGCAGGAAGTCCTGAGTTTGTCTCCTTCTCCTCTTATTCACATCTGAGTCTCCATTACTCCCCAAAAGCTGATAAATCACAAAGAACACATCACATGAAACACATTAGTAAAATGACAAACAACCGATGACAATGCATTGGGGAAAAAAACACCCACATGCATAAAACCACTGACATGAATGTGCATATACCCTCTTATATAAGTTTTAGGGCTAGATGATGTTAGTTTCTCACTAAATGAACAGAAATAAGATTGATACTAAAATGATTAAAATAGATTAAATTAAAAGCACTAAATAAAAATCACATTAGCTTAATTTTTTAATAATTGCAAAATAATTGCAAAATATATATACACGCATGTACACCAGCATTCAAAATTTTTAGCAAGGATGCATTCATTTAATAAAGCGACAGACATGTATAATGTTACAAAAGATTTCTATTTCGAATAAATGCTGTTCTTTTGAACTTTTTATTCATCAAAGAATCCTGAAAAAGTATCACTGTTTCCACTAAAAAAAAGCAAATAAATTATCAAATAAATGCAGCTCTGGTGAGCAAAAGAGACTTTTCAAAAATATGAAAAAATCTTACCGACCCCAAACTTTTGAACGGTAGTGTACTACCGTTCAAAAGCACTACTTTAGGTCTTTTCTGATTGGCACTTTCAGTCCATGAAACAGCTGGACTGTGACCCAGAGGTCAGAGGTCGGGTATCAGCCTCAGGTGCTTCAGTCAGAGGCATCATTAATTAAAATGACATACACACTGTCTCCAAGTGCTTTCTCCATCCCTAACTCTTTCTCTTTTTTCTTTCTCTCCACTAACATAATAACCAACAGACCGCTGCTTCTTTAGTAAAGCACATTTGGTCGAGACTGAATCAAATCCAAGGCCACAGGATTGCAGCTGAACAAATGGGGTCTAGCGGCAAAGAGAATGAGGACTGCAGCGGTACAGCGGGTATAATATCAGTGCAGTGATAAACTCCAGCACAACACGGGATACAATAATACACCTCTCATTTGACTCGGCAACGCTCATAAATAAGGGGCAACTCAGGGGAGAATGGCTGTGTGAAAACAGGCCGTTTCAAAACACTGGTGACACCAGTGTGATTTTTACAGCGCCGCTGCGTTTTGATATTCAGTAGGCAGCACCTGAAAAGTTTTGCCTATTTTGCAGACGATAGTTTATTGAGAGCAAGTAAACTCATGAGAAAGCAGAACCGTGTTGGAGCTCGAATGCTCAGTAGTAATAACAAAAAAGCAAAAATGCCAAGAGAAGCTTTTTAAGAGCCAACGAAATGCCTGTGTGTCTCAACAGCTGCAGCAGAGATGCAGAAAAAACGAGAAGGTAAAAAGAGGTGAAAAATAACAAGTGGAACAACAAATACTAACATACTGTGGAACATAGAAAAAAACACCATATATCACAGACCTCATGTATGACTGGTAACATGAATAAGGTAACAGAGTGTGAGATATACGTTTATGTTATTTGTATGTGATCAATCACAAACACACACTCACCTCATCCAGATCCATGTCCTCTGGGTTTTCCCAGCGACGTAGAGTTGATGTAGTTACTGGTACCACCGCTATATAAAACCACCTAAGAGGAAAACATACACATGTGTCATTATAGAAATGATGTGTCATAGTCAAAATTCCCTATCTATCTATCTATCTATCTATCTATCTATCTATCTATCTATCTATCTATCTATCTATCTATCTATCTATCTATCTATCTATCTATCTATCTGGTTTGGTGTAGGCTTGCTGCAATAGTCGGTGATGACGGTGTTCGGTGTTCAGCTGCAACACTGGTTACATCACTTGACCACCGCGGCACAGCCCCCTACAGTCCTTTTTCATTTTTAATAGTAAAAAAAATCTGTAAAAGCACCTATTTAAATGCAGCGCTAACAGGGAACCTGCAAAGGATTAGTTGTGTTTTTCTATTTGTTGATTTTTCATTAAGAATAATAATGAACCCACCATTCAAGCAGTTGCCGCACCAAATTGGCGCTAATTTGAAAGCGAAAGTAAAATGCGCAAAGGGAAGTAAAAGGAAGTAAAAAGGTATTCATAACTGTGCGTATCTACTGCCATGGAGCGTTTTCAGTTAATTCCTAATGAAGCTCAACTTCCATAGGAATTAATTGAAAATGCTCGCTCTTCTCTGCATTTAAAAGCGAGGTGCAAAAAGACTCCATCCCCAACCCCCGGTGATATTATCGGTGTTGTCACACGTCGATTAACCGGTGGGAAAATGTCCTCACCGTCACAACCCTAGTTTAGTGTGTTTGTGAGTGTGATGAAACGGTGGCATTAGACCACTGATTGCATTTCTAAATAATTTTGTGACAGCTGTGCAGCCTGTGGATCATACAATGACTAAAACAAACACTTAAATCCCATGATTAACGGCTGAGTAATTCCCACGCTCTCATGCCAGGACTGAGCAAGAGTATTGTTTGATATTTGTGATGTCTATAATGTCTGATGTAACTGCCTCTAACAATCTCGCTTTGGCTTTGATGAGGAAGTATGTCTGGTAATTTCTAATTAAAGGACTTCTGAGCTGTCTTTGGTCAGAACCGATCCTGCGGGCAGCGTGGGTATTTTCAGCGTTCAGCCAGCTCAGACTGCACTGCATTACGGCAAATCCAGCCCGCTGCAGTGAACTAAACCCATGTGAGATGACTCCTCTGAGCAGGGATGGGAAGTGTTTGAGTATTAACCTTGGCCTGAGTCTTGCTAAAGCACAACGCTCCAATATTTGCACAAAGAGGAACAGGATTCTTGCATATGTGCACTGGCTGCACTCTGAGACTCCAGCAAACATTTCCTTGAGAGCCAACACACATCCTCTTTGGGTTGTTTTAAGATAAACAGTGAGGAATAAAAGCACTGTGATTGAGTGCTGTAGACTGCCGGTAGAAATGATAATGGTTGCTTTTACTTTGGTGTCAAATGTCATTCAATGCAAAAGTAAACATTACCTTTTTTTATATTTTTTTCTCTGATGATTGTCAAAGCACTTAATGTAGCCCGTATGTGATGCACATCGTGTAAGAACTCTGCTTTTACTGATCATTGCTAACATAGATTAGTTTTTTTAACAGAGGGCATCATTTTGCAAGGGGAAAACAAATGCTGGTTTCCATAGTAACCCATTTATTCCCACTGGGGGAAAATGGAGAGACATTTCCACAATATTTGGATATTTTTTATAAAGAAAAACATATATAAAAGTTTTTAGTTTTTTTTTGGCATATGTAATGAAGCGAAAACAACAAAAAAGTGAAAAAAGAAGCTTAAAAAACTGCTGTGGATACAAGCAACTCAGAGACAAGATGAAATGGAAACCTGTGGAATCAGTAATCTCAACGGCAGCAGAATTTATTTTGCAGATATAATTACAGGTAAAATACCTATCAATCATCATCAGCGCACTGTTCCTGCAGCTACAATGGATGTATCATGTTGATAATAGCACTAGAGAAAATAAACACTATATGTGTTGAAACTGTGCAGAGTGGTCGGAGTGCAGAATTGTAATGTATTTCAGTTGAACAAAGTGCTTTTCTTCATTTCATAAATTTATTTATGTATTCATAGCCTAGTAATGTCACATACCGTACTAAAACTCAGCTACTCTTCCCTCAGACATGTGATAAAAAATGAAAACCTGTTTTTTTTCCCCATTCTATATGACTACATAATAATAATAATTGTTTTTCAAAAAAATAATTTTATTTTAGTAATATTAACAAAAATGAAACAAACCAATAAAAGAAATATATTACTATCAAGATTATTATTTTTTTTGGGTCAATATCGTACACCCCCTACAACACTATCATGACCACAGAAGTGTTGATGGCTGCACAGTATTCAATGACGATTTTTATTATGCCATTTCTTTGACTGACCTGACGAGGGCGCTGTTGTGGACTTTGGGCAGTGTGATGGTGAGTTTGCCGCCCTCCTCTGGGTCTTGTTTATGGTGGGTTGGTTTGGTGGTGAACAGGTCTGGGGCGGTGCGGATGGAGACCTGCTGCTGAAGTCCGCCAGCGCTGTTCCCTCGGCTCATCAGCACAAAGGAGTAATCAGTGTCCGGCTGCAGCCGTGTGATCAACTTCCTCTTCAGGTCACCCTGCACCTCAACACTCTGCTGGTTATACAGGATCTGGCAGCAGGGGGAGCACAGGTTAACTCAATCACACAATGACACTCATTTTACACTGCATTTTCTACTGCGGAATGACAGGGAAAAGGCACCTTGAAAGGCACTTGGGACTTGTAGGTTTCTGGCACCTCCCATGTGAGCAGGACAGAGGTCTTCATCACAGCTTTCACACCAAAGTTTTTAGTGAACTCTGTAGAGAAGGTGAGAATAAAAGAGTTACTGCGTGTCACAGATTCCTCAGCCCATCTCTTTCCAGACCGGCTCAGTGATTGGCAGAGGAACCACATCACTGAGGAAAGAGACTGTGCTGATTAACATGCGGTTTGAGACAGCTGTTCATGATAACATCTTAACACCTTCATCTCAAACCACACATCAAAAATCAAAGCCTACTATCTGCTCTCTGCATGCTATAGAGAAGCTGAGAAGTCAGAATGCGGAGAAATGAAAGAGACGCCATCTCAGCAGACAAATTTAAAGGGATAGTTCACCAAAAATAAATATCCTGTCATTATTTTTTTGTGATGATGATTAATTGTCACACAAATATTTTCAGTGAATGATTTAATTGTCTGTTTTGTTCATGTCACTATTAATGTACAGTAAGCCTAATAATTATATATATTTTTTATATTTTACTGGGAAACATGACTAAATGCGTTCATCTGTTTTTCTTTAATGCTATGAATATAACTAGTGCTGTCAATTGATTACAAAAAACCTAATTAATTCCACAATTTTTTCTGTAATTAATCGCGATAAATCATTGGAGTTTTTAATAATTTTATATTGTAATAATTTCACAGTTACTCTCCAAATTAATGTAGAAACAACTTTGAAGCTTTACAAATCTTTTGTTTCGAATCAGTGGTTCAGAGCGTGTATCAAACTGCCAAAGTCACGCCCCCCAGTGCCCCATTCTGGAGCACAAAAGGAAATGAAGCGATTGGGAATGGATGTTGTTGAGCTCCAAAAATAACATCAAGGTAGTCGATATGTTCCATGGAAGAAAGAAAGTCATACATAAGAGGGAAGTATTCCTTTTAATGTTTCTAGCATACGATGAGCCATATGTGGAGTTTTTGCAGTGACTGCAGTTCACAAGCCATACGTCTCCAACCATCTGCTCTTGTGTGAGAGTTTTTCAATGAACGCGTGTATGAGACAAACCGACAAAAAGAGAAATGTGAGGTGGCAGCGTGATGACTGTCTGGATCTATTTACAAAGTTATTTGCAAAACAACAAAATATGACAAACACAAAACACTTTACTTCCATAACTGCAACACAATTTCGACAGAAAACGAATACTGAGTTGAAAATCTTTTTGGGCGGGAACTGACATTATCCATCAGTATTTGAAAGCACTGAATCAAATCTTGTTCGAGTTACTTCAAGATTTTGCTCCTAACAGCTGTGACTGTCCACAGCATCATGCGACAAGGCATTTTCTCAGCCCCTTGGCTCTATTTTTATCATACTGCACTGGGTAGCTCCTCCCACAATGGAATCTCATTGGACTAAACATTAGCAAAGAAAAACCACAGATGTGATCACTTTAATGTTGGTGTTCCAAACAGCAATGAGATTTAATGGAGATGCTTTTTCTTAAATCTCCTGCTTCTCAGATTTTTCTCCTGAAAAAAAAAAAAAAAACCCTCTAGAGCTAGTGCTCATTAAAACTAAAACCATAAAACACATTTTCATTACTTGAAATTAAAAACGAACATTAACTGAAATAAAATATATTTCTTTTTTTTCAGGTAGTATCCAAGAAATCTACATTGGTGGACGAACGCAGATGTTCAAAAACTGATAATAAAAATGACTTCATTCAGAGCTCTTAAAAAAAACAAAAAAAAAACTCACCAGGCATGGAGGTAGACATGGTTCTGCTCTGAATGCTGGGGCTTATCGGACCCCCTCCTTTCCCCGTGAATGCTCTCACTCTGATGTCATAGGTGGTGTCCGGCTGCAGACTCTGGATGGTCATTTGCGTCTCTGTGGTACCGTTGGTCTGGTTCTGATGGCTGTTGATGTCACGGTACACCACCACATAGCGTACGATTTTCCCGTTCCTCTCGGGCAGAGGTGGGGGTTCCCAGGCCAGTTTGGTAGTGGTGGTCGTCAGGCCCACCACTCTGAGGTTTTGTGGGTAGCTGCTGGGGATGTCCTCCGGGGTGCTGATCTCTTTGCTGTACTCCTCCCCGTTCCCTGCGCGGTTCTTGGCGCAGAGCTTGAAAATGTAGGTGGCGCCCTTGTGCAGGCCAGTGACGGTGAAGTGGTCGTCGGTGCGTCTGAAGTCACGGGTGCTGTAGGTCTCCTCCTCTTCACGCTTGTAGCGGAGTCTGTAGCCCATCAGTTCGCCCACCATCTCTTTAGGGGGCTGCCACTGGATCAGAGCTGTGTTCCCGATGGTGGTGCTAATGATCATGGTGGGCTTGCCTGGAACTACAAGTGACAGAGTTGCAAGACATCAGTCATGGTTAATACTGAGTAAACAGTTTTATTTCAGTAACTAAGGTATTTTGGTGTTGGGCTGCATGAGAATAGATATTGTGATATGACAGTGTTTCAGCGTCAGATTCATTTTGTTAATTTACTTTGAATCAAGCCACTCTGAGATGCTGAAAACAGTGTTATTTTAGTATCACTGATATACTGTTATAGTTTTTGTTAATATTGTTAGATTTTATTTTTATATTTTAATTTTAATTTTAGTGTGTTTTTGTCATTCAAGTAATATATATAAATATATACAGTGCTCAGCGTAAATGAGTACACCCCCTTTGAAAAGTAACATTTTAAAACAATATCTCAATGAACACAAAAACAATTTCCAAAATGTTGACAAGACTAAGTTTAATATAACATATGTTTAACTTATAACATTAAAGTAAGGTTAATAATATAACTTAGATTAGACATTTTTCAGTTGTACTCAAATTAGGGTGATGCAAAAATGAGTACACCCCTCAATAAAAACTACTACATCTAGTACTTTGTATGGCCTCCATGATTTTTAATGATAGCACCAAGTCCTCTAGGCATGGAATGAACAAGTTGGCGACATTTTGCAACATCTATCTTTTTCCATTCTTCAAGAAACATCTCTTTTAGAGACTGGATGCTGGATGGAGATGCTCGATTGGGTTCAGATCAGGAGCCAATTAATTACTTTCACCCTGTTCTTCTTCAGAAATCCAACAGTGGCCTTAGATGTGTGTTTAGAATCATTTTCATGTTGGAAAAGTGCACAACGACCAAGGGCACGGTAGCAACTTCTCTTTCAGTATAGAGCAGTACATCTGTGAATTCATGATACCATCAATGAAATGCAGCTCCCTGACACCAGCAGCACTCATGCAGCCCCGCATAAGGACACTGCCACCACCATGTTTCACTGTAGGCACCATGCATTTTTCTTTGTATTCCTCACCTTTGCGACGCCATACAGTTTTGAAGCCATCAGTTCCAAAAACATTTATCTTGGTCTCATCACTCCAGAGTATAGAGTCCCAGTAGTCTTCATCTTTGTCAGCATGGGCCCTGGCAAACTCTAGGCGGGCTTTTTTGTGCCTGGGCTTTAGGAGAGGCTTCTTTCGTGGACGGCACCCATGCATGCCATTCCTCTCCAGTGTACGCCGTATTGTGTCACAGGTAATAGTCACCCCAGTTTGGCTTTCTACTTCTTTAGAGAACTTGCATGCCGATTTTCTTCAACCTTTCTCATCAGAAGACGCTCCTGTCGAGGTGTTCACTTCCGTGGACGACCTGGACGTCTCTGTGAGATGGTTGCAGTTCCATCTTTTTTAAATTGTTGTACCACTTTTGCTACAGTATTCTGACTGATAAGTAAAGCTTTGCTGATCTTCTAGTGGCCTTCACCTTTCTGGTGTAAAGACATTATTTTCTTTCTCAGGTCTTGTGAAATTTCTCTTCCATGTGGTGCCATTGCTGACAGCATGAAATGGGAAAGGGTTTTAACACCCTTTTATAGTCAACTGTCTACTGGACACCTGTGGTTGAATTCTTGTTAAATTAGACATTTCTAGTCTAAAATTTAGCTTTGCTCCAAAAACTTTCAGTGGGGTGTACTCATTTTTGCATCACCCTAATTTTGAGTTAAACAGATGTTAGATAAAACTTAGTCTTGTCAACATTTTGGAAATTGTTTTTGTGTTCATTGAGATATTGTTTAACATGTTACTTTTCAAAGGGGGTGTACTCATTTATATATATATATACTGTATATACACCTTTATTTTTAGTTAGTTCTAGTAATGTATTTATTTACTTTTGATGGTTTAACGCAGTGGTTCTCAACCTGTGGCCTGTCCCGAATACAAATGCGGCCCACGATATGCCGACCACATTTAAAAAATAAATTTCAGTTTCACAATTTATTTTTATTTTCAAATTAAATTAAAATAAAATGGATTAAATTAATATAAGTTTGAACTATAATGTCTTTTGTCAAATAAAGTCATTTTGGTGATCATATATTATTTTCAGACCTACTATATACTGAGTACTCAGTTAACGAACATTTTCAAGCGCGCGCTTTGGCAGAATTCCAATATTAGCCATTATTTTTGTAAATTTAGGGATCAAAATGGACAAATTTGTTATTAGAGGAGAAAAACAAAATGAGGAACAAACTAATGAAGGAACACATTGCAAACAAGAAGAGTCATAGCATCAGCAGGTAAGGTAAGAAGAACTGAAGAATGAGCGAGATGGGCAGCCTTTGTTTGCTCTGTAGTAAAGTATGCAAAACCTACAATGTCAAAAGACATGTGAATTTGATGTGTTTGTTTGATGTACTTGTATTTTAAATTGATAAAAATAACCGCATCGGCGAACCCGCGGCTGCTGGAGGATGCTGCGCGAGGGATTGCGACGTGACAGAATGCTTGATATCGTCAGAGAATGGAATTTCAATGCGCTCAATGTTGTTTGTAAAAAGAGTTGAGTAACATTTGTTTATTAAGGCGTTTGTGGCCTATATAACATTCTGTCATTGTTTGGTGACTTACGATGCTGTTGAAGAGAATTTACACCCAGAGTTAGTTACTTACATTGAGTATTATTCTGATTATTGTAATGCTAATGTCAGTAACTTAGTTTTTATTTGCTGGAATACATTGTTCTCATTTTCTGTGCCATATTGTATATCAGGGGATTGTGTAATGTGAGTTTATTGAACAAGAGAGTTTCACTTTGAAATGAAGAAGTCACACTGCCAGCCATTTCAACACACTGTGAAAAAAAATTATTTGAATTTCTTAAAGTATTTGTTGATTTTGAAGAGTGTGACAGAAATAAAATACCGTATGTGCCACCAGAAAACACCACCTCTTCTGTGTGTGCAAAATCTAGGTATAAGAATAATATTATCTGCTAATACCATACCATTAAATCTGATTGGTTTTCATTTGTGACGTCATATGTAAATGATATGCAGCCCTGAGACTTGCACTTGGACCATAGTGTGGCCCACAGGGAAAAATAGGTTGAGAACCACTGGTTTGAAAATAAAGAAATTATATTAGTTTTACAGTTGTACTATAAAAAAAAATTATTTTTATTATTTTTATTCATTTCATTTCATTAAAAAAAATATGACCTATGAAAACTTAAGTGGAAACAGATTTTTCATTTATTCGTTCACTTACTAGTTACTGAAAGAGGTTTGAGTTGGTTCTTGTAAACAGTATACCAAAGTGTGAATACACAAACTTTTCCCAAATTGTTCAACCCTAAAAGAATGATTCAAACTTTTTTAAAACGTTTGATTTTTAAATAATATTTATTTTCTGTGCAGATGCACTCTCCAGCAAAATCATCCCAATCATTCTAGAATGATTCATTCTTTGCAAATATGGCTATTCAATTCATCTGGTGAAAATTCCTTTATTTATTGATATCGCAATTTATATAACACAGATAAAAGATTGATGATCAATGCCAATTGTTTTTCAACCAATATTGTACAGCCCGTTTTTGGTGATTCACCCTGATTCATTCTGTAAGGCACTACATGGATAAATCCTTTCTTACCCTAGAAAAAGAATGATGCAAATAAATTTCCACTTCTATTTAATCTACAATACCTCAGCCAGATTGTTCAGATGATGAAATGTGTGTTTATAATGATAGTGGAGGTCACTGTGAGGCCATCGTGGCCTGGAGGTTTGTGGTGTAACTTCTTACCTCTGAAAATACTAAATGCACTTAAACTCTAAACTTTCAATGAACTCTTAAACTGTGACTCGAATAAAACAAGTCTCACCTGCCCCAGTTGTGGTCACTACTTTGGCTTTGCTCCGTGCTCCATCTCCTTTAGTGGTATACGCCGCCACAGTAACAGAATATGTAGTTTCAGCCAGCAGGCCGGTGATGATGGCCTCCTGAGAGAGAAACAAAGAGAGAGAGAGAGAGACAGGTAATTGATGGCAAGCAGAGACATACTGTACAGCTGGTCCTTTTTCATCGTTCAGTGTGCTGTCATTTTTCAGACAAGTCTGTTTAATATTGTTGAAGTTCATTTCAAGGTTTTCATTAAACTTTAAGCATTCAGTCAGGAAATGCAGCTTTGTCTCAATTTTGAGTCTACCTGGTCAAGGTGCTTCTCAGTTTCCTATCGGTCACATCATGCTTTTATAGCAAGACAATGTTGAGTTTTACTTTGTCTGGGGTTTAAATGATGATATATATATTTATATATATATATATGTGTGTGTGTGTGAGTGTTTTCTTGTGGTCAATAAGCTGTAAGATGCTTTCAGAACTCAAGGATCATGGACAAATCCTGTTCATCATACCGCACTCGTTCTGCATGGAAAGTGAATGTTTCCAGCTGATTTCAATTACAATCAATGCAGGATTTTTGAAGCATAAAAGGCTCTTCTATATTTCCTTTGCATTCATTTACTAAAGGGCTGAAGGATTCTGTGAAAGTGCCTTTAAAGCCTAAATTATTACAGCATGATGAATATGTGATGTGGTTGGTGCCTAATGTGAATCTGTTTTTATTCCCTGAGATCTTGATCATTTTTGGAAGGTCATAATTCTAGTTTATTCGTTTCACAACCAGTTCTGCCTGTTTGCCAGCACTATTCTTGTAGATCTAGTTTTCTCTGACTTGAGCTGGTACATTTGATAAAACAAGCAGAGAAAAACCCACCAGAGTGTCTAAAGATAGTCATCTCAACCAAAACTGGGGAAAACTGATGCAAGGATTTTGTTTCCATGCATGTGTGGGGAGGCTGTTTGTGTCTGGAAGAACAGCAGGAGGCCGCGAATCAGCTGCCAAAACGCTTTAATGTTTCTTCCTATTGAATATAGACGTGTGACATATTGCAGTCTGCATTTTCACGGGAAACTTTAGTATCACAAAAAAAGAAAAAAAAATTGGTACGAGTAAAAAAATGTAACATACTTAGATGTTTGTACTACAGAAAATCCACCTGTTCATGCTCACGTATATACAGACTTACAGTCTTTAAAATTGGTAGATTGAATAGATTTCTCCATGTCTTGTGCATATGCTTTTCATGATAAAACTATGACTCCTTGTAAACAGACCAGTTGAAAGACGTACACAAACAGCAAAACCATGTTATCCTCATTAAAAAAAACAACAAAAAACATCTTTCTCTAACACCGTGTCGACACTGGATGTGACTGTTGTCGCTCGCGTCGCAACAGCTAAAAGCTGTCTACATTGGACACAACAGAGTACCCATTGCAAAGCATTTGTCCTTCATATCAATACATCATAAATAGAACGATGCATCAGTTTACTGTCAGAGATTTGTCGCTAGCGTCGCTCTGCATCCAGTGTAGACAATATCACTGATTATAACGGGATCTATTGTCTTTTGTCGCGTTGCATCGCGTCGCTCGCATCCAGTGTAGACACAGTGTTACTGTAAACCTAATACATTCTTAAAGTCAATATAAAATCAAAACCGGCTTTTAAAGATTTAAGATTAAAGGATTCATTCACTTCTGAATGAAAATTTCCTGACAATTTACTCACCCCCATGTCATCCAAGATGTTCATATCTTTCTTTCTTCAGTTGAAAAGAAATTAAAGTTTTTGAGGATTCCATTTTTCCATTTTATTCCATTTTTTTTCCATATAGTGGACTTCACTGGGTGGGATGTCCAAATTGCAGTTTCAGCAGCTTCAAAGGGCTCTACACAATCCCACACAAATGCTCGTCTTGCACCAACTCTGCGATCCGCTCGCATGATGTAATCACGTTACAAAGGTCATGCTTGACGTAGGCAGAAGTACCAATCCAGTGTCTACAAAGTGAACATGCAAAGATTAAGCCAAACGGCCTTTACAAAAAAAAAAAAAAGAAAAAAAAGGTAAAACAACGAAATCAGATGATTTTGAAGGTGGAGGAGAAAATTAGATTAAGTTTTTCGCCCTATCGTGGTACTTCCGCCTACGTCACACGTGATCTTTCAACGTAATGCGTGGCGTATTGCAGAGCAGTGCAAGACGAGCATTTGTGGTTAGAAAGTATGTACATTTTTATAAAAAAAAAAAAGACTGATCGTTTCGCTAGACAAGAACCTTATTCTTCACCTGGGATCACGTAGAGCCCTTTGAAGTCGCAGTGAAACTGCAATTTGGACCTTCCACCCGGTGAACCCCACTGAGGTCCACTATATGGAGAAAAATCCTGGAATGTTTTCCTCACAAACCTTAATTTCTTTTTGACTGAAGAAAGAAAGACATGAACATCTTGGATGACATGGGGGTGAGTAAATTATCAGGAAATTTTCATTCAGAAGTGAACTAATCCTTTAATACATGTCATTCACACTTTTCATGATCCAGATGGATAAAATCACATCCTACCCATTTTCTCTTGGAAATATATCACTGTGCAGAAGAAAAATAAGGCAGGTTGCAAACAGAGTTTCACATTGACTATAATTATTACTTCACAGCTAGCCGTACAATTCCAGACTCTCTCGCAGGAGATCAGAAGAAAATGTGAACGTGAATCATCTAAAGCATTTAAATGCTAGTTAAAAGCTGCAGCGTGGCAGGGGTCCCTCTCTCTTGCTTTATTTTCTTGTTTTGAGTAGTCTGTCTTATCTCTGGCATATGTTTGGGAGAGTCATTGGGTCCTGAAAAGTGGGAAGACTTCAACATTTCACATTAAGGCATGATGGATAGGCTGCCTGTGGCAACACAGAGTTTACTAGAGCCGACCACCATTGAGAGAGACGCCTCTTTATCTGTTTAGAGTGATATCACTGTCACGACTCATTAATAAAGAAGAAAAGGAAACAGAGAGATGGAGGGATGGAAAGGGCTGCACAGGGAGGCACAGACAGACCCACATACAGACAGAGAGGTTTAACAGGGCATAGCTGCACGTGACAGTTGAACAAGAACCTCTATTAATATGTAGGGCACAGGAAGAGGGATGCAGGCTGCCAGCATCAGGAGACAAGCTGGTGCTCTCACAGAGTCCCACAGCTTCTCACCAACACATTTTAAAAGGTTAGTTCACCCAAAAATGAAAATTCTCTCATCATTTACTCACTCTCATGTTGTTCGAAACCTGTATGACTTCCGTTAATATTCAGAACACAAATGAAGATCTTTTAATAAAATCTGAGAGATTTCTGTACCTCAACTGAAAGTCTATTTGCTCTATAAACTCAAACTCATCAAGAGATCATAAAATGAATACATATGGATCAAGCAGTTTAGTCTTCTGAAGAGACATGATTGCTTTATATGATGAACATATAAACATTGGTCAGTGAACGTACATAATGCATTAAAATTTGGTCACGAAAGAGCCAACAACATTTTGAAGGATCACAGGTTGGGGTGAATAGACTTTCAATATAGGGCAGGGGCGGATCAAGAAAATTATTTATAGGGAGGCAAAGGGGTGGCATGAGGTCTGCATGCAACACCAAAGCAAGTGCTCATGCATAGTTCTTGGAGATTTATGGCCTGACATATACAATAGTGTTTACAAATATTGTATTACCAGAAAGTACTGTTTAAAATTAAAAATAAATAACAAGATTTCAATATCCATCATGGCACCAAGTCAAGACACTAAATGAAAAACATCAACCGATTCTAAATGAGTCTGAGCTTGTATCACTAAAGGAGATGAGCAGTTTTATTAATATTACATAGGCTACTTCGATGGTATAAATCACGTTTTAGGGCAAGTTAAAGCGCAACAAAAACTTTTGAATTTCCACAGTTTTACAAACAATTTTTAAGTTTCTGTTATTAACAGAGGTGGGAATGTCTGTGTGTTCACCCAGAACACCCTATCAATCACATACTTGCAACTCCCCAGCAACTGCATTGCAAGAGCCTAGCAACCACCCTGAGCCTTGTCAGACAAACCTCAAACTTCCAGGTCAAAATAAAATGTTCCAGTCAAAAACTTATTCTCTTCTGACAAAATCAAACTTTGACATCAGATGACACACACAACTTAACAAATACACAGACTACTGCACTGCCCAGTGAACACTAGTGAGATCAATCCATTTAACACTGTAACAAAAACCTTATCTTGTTGGGATTCAGGAATTATTTTGCAGCTCAATGTCTATTACACTACAAAAAAATAAATTTACAGATGCAGATACAATAAAATACAGCAATAAACTTTTGGAAAAAAAATCATTTTCATTTTACTATTGTAAAGTGATCTGGCAGTAGATGAAAAGCATGAGAAAAGTATATGAATCGAGAAAAAAATAAAATGTAGATTCTTACCCACTCTGCTATTAGTTTCTGTGATAGGGATCTTGTTATTGATTTCATGTTATTGTTTCGTCGGATGGCAAAAAAACCTTTATCCCTGATGAAAGTGGAGCAGGCGGTCGGAGAATCAGCTCGCCAAAAAATTACAAAATGAATCTCAGATATATTGACTCACAAAGAACCGGTTCATAAGAGTCATTTGTTAATGAAGTGTAGTAACACTGGGCACGCTGCGCGTGCAACCATCACGCACAGTTTAATGAAAGATGTGTTTTCCTGACATTATTTTACATTGCGCTGTCTTATTTATGTCATCACATTGAAGTGCCGCTGCTGGAAAGCAGTACTTGAAATACGGCTAACATTTATATTTTATTCTGTGATAATTCTGGGGTGGCAGATAGTGTGGCCAAGCTTTTTATTAGGGTGGTAGTTGCCACCCCGTGCCAACCCGGTAGATCCGCCCCTGATAGAGGGACAGAAATCTCTTAGATTTTATTAAAAATATCTTCTTTTGTGTTCTGCACAAAAGAGCCATTTCTAGCCTGTGAAATATTTTAGATGTTATTATTTTCAATTGATTGATCAAGAGACAGAAATGACTTTTTTCACAAAGTTGTGTAGTATTAATTGGTAAAGGTAAAACAATCATATATGTAAAATAGTTTTGCTTTGTCTTGTATTTTTATTTAGGATACAATAAGACCAATCACTGATAGAACTTCCTCATAAATAAATTAAATAAACCTTCATTAAAAAAAACTTAAAACATAATCATTAATGGAATAGCATGCAAAACTATGAAAACAATGTGGTCGTTAATAGGGGTATTGACAGAGATTTCACAGTTTGATTTAATTCAAATTGATTCTAAACCAGTTAATTTGGAAATATTTCGGGTCAATTTTGATTATGGAAAAATCTCAAATTTTTATATCAACTTTCTGATTATATAATAATGTTTCTACTCCAATTTGTGGTGGCTGTCAAAAAAACTTTAAACATACGGTAAATAATTACAACATCACTACTTGTTTATTGTAGTATATGGGATGTCAACAACAAAAGATATGGGAAGTTTTCTTCTTTCTTTTAAAAACAAAAGTCTGTTTAAACAAAATATTTAAACAGTATCACACAAACAAGAATGCAGAAACACAGCATGTGGAATAAAATGAAAATGTTGTATTGCTCTTACACAACAGTTCAATAAACAAGACTGTCCTCCTCCAAAAACGACCCTATAGGTCGTTTTTTCAAGCACCTTATTATGACCAATATTTACGGTTTAAAGTCATGCGCTCTCTAGCTTGCGTAAAAATAATGACAGTGTCATGTTACGTCTGTCGTCATGAAATGACACATGACCGTCCTTACCAATCAAAATGCGTGTGTATTTAAATGCAATGTGTGGACTTTTTACAAGGTCCCTTAACCGCCATTTGTCCTATTTCCATTAAGGATGGAATATGAGACAGATAAAAGCGTACAATGCATTAAAATGAAAGTGTCCTGCTGTCGAAAGGGGTGCAACTTTAGTAAACGCTCCTATGGATCGTATTTCAGGGAAGTGACAAATGACCTATATATGGGTGTATTGGTTGGAGGACATGTTGCAATAAACATAAGTCACATGTTCATTACTAAATGAATCAGCGTTTTTGTACGAATTGGTTAAATGAATGATTCAATTGATTCACTCATACAGACAGTCACTTGTTGCCACCTACTGGTGCAATGATGCTACCTGCAGAAAGAGTCATTGAAAAATCCCCACCACTAATACACAGACAGACAGTCTAGATTTAGTACAACTGTTGTGTAAACATGCATTTTATAATTTGCATTCAGAATTATTTTTCCCTGCTGAGGCCCACAGTTATTAATCCAGAGTTACCTCAGCTAAAAAAAGCAGAGCTTCAGGTAAAATCAATGACTTTATTCAAAAGGAAAAACAAAGCTCCCGGTGGACAAGAGAATAAGACCGTTAGACAGACTGCAGCAGTGCTTTCGAGTTGTGTAGTATAAATACAGCATCTTCAGGATTCAGGCTCTTATCTTTAGAGAGATGAGGGAAGATAAATCTAGAAAGATAAATAAATCTCTAAAAGATTTAGTAACAGAACCATTTCTTTGTGATGTTAATCCATTCCCCCAATGGAAGATCACCAATCTAAAAAACTATGGCTGAAAGCACTTGAACAGAGCAAGAGGGAGATAGTAGAGAATGAAGGAGGTGTTAGTCTCCAGTCTACAATCACAACACACAAGCTGTATTTCAGGAGGCAGATGGAGGTGTATTCCTGCCGTATGGCCACATCCCAGAACACACTGCAGTTACTCACGTAGTCCATGAGTCCTCTGCGCCCCACTGACATACACACACAGTTTATTTTGTGGGGTTTGGTAGATGTTGCAGCTTATTCTAGCCAAGAACCACCAATTTACTAAGAGTCATCAGATCGACTTGTACATCGACCATCCATTGTTTAGGGCTGGATAAATCTGAAATCAATGTTCATTGTTATTCAGCTAATAGCGCATCAGTCTCAATGTCAATGCCAGCAAACAGAATAATGAATCAGTATGTGTGTTGAGTTTGTGGTCAGACTTTGGTTAACTAAACAAAACAAAATGTTTAAATGTCTTGTAAAGATCTAAACAAGACTCGTAAACTACACAGGCATTGAGAGGGACTGTTTCTTAAAGTGTACCTTTGGTCATCTCCAATCTTGAATATTTAGCTACATCCCAAACTTTTGTGTGTGTGTGTATAAAATGTATTTTCTGTGAAAGAAATAATACTTTCATTCAGCAAGGATGCATTCAATTGATCAATAGTGACAGTAAAGACATTTGCAATGTAACAAAAGATTTCTATTTCAAATAAATGCTTTTTTAAATTCTATTCATCAAAGAATCCTGAAAAAAATGAATCACGGTTTCCACAAAAACATTATGATAATAATCATAAATGTTTCTTGAGCAGCAAATCAGCATATTAGAATGATTTCTAAAGGATCATGTTACACTGAAAACTGGAGTAATGATGCTGAAAATTCAGCTTTGATCACAGGAATAAATTACATTTGAAAATATATTACAGTAGAAAATAGTTATTTTAAATTGCAAT
Source organism: Anabarilius grahami (assembly GCA_003731715.1). Taxonomy (NCBI): domain Eukaryota; kingdom Metazoa; phylum Chordata; class Actinopteri; order Cypriniformes; family Xenocyprididae; genus Anabarilius; species Anabarilius grahami. Next base: position 322,496 of record RJVU01051519.1, on the reverse strand, counting down.
AATATTTCAAACTCTTACTGCTTTACTATATTATTGATCAAATAAATTGAGCCTTTGTGAGCAGAAGAGATTTCATTCAAACATATTTTAAAAATCTTACCATTTATGGTTTTGCATAGTAGTGTGTGTGTGTGCGCGTATGTAAATATATACAGTATATATATATACACACTCTCACACACATTGCCATGCAAAACCATTATTGTACCATGTAAGGACTGTGTGTGTGAGAGAGAGAAATTGGGTACTGAAGACACACACACACACACACACACGTTTGTTTTTGTGAATTATGGGGACATTCCATAGGCGTAATGGTTTTTATACTGTACAAACCGTATTTTCTATCCCCCTACACTACCCCTACCCCTAAACCTAACCATCACAGGAAACTG
>RJVU01051519.1:305669-321486 GCA_003731715.1 Anabarilius grahami | reverse complement strand
CTCTGTCAGTAAGTAGAGATTAAGTTTCACCTTCAGAGGTTAGAGGATATCTGCTTATTCAGCACCTCGCTCATGGATTACATTTTCCCACTTATTCCCCTCACACACAAACATACACACACACAGCTCAAAGAACCTGCCATCTTCCAGTCAAACCCTCACTTCCTACACACGTTTGAGGGCAGCAGGGTGATTTCTCCTCTTAATATGGCAGCTGCATATTCAGTGAACGCTTTGTCTTCCCCCAGATGCACATGAAGCGCTGCCATCTCACCACTGATGGAGGGATTTATATTCCGCTCCATAACCTTGCTGACTAACAGCAAATAAAATACACGGCGCCTCCAGACCCTTCGAAAGCGCTTTAATCATAAAACGGTGAATATAAACAAATAGAGAGAGACAGACAGAGAGATGAGAAAGCTAAAGCAAGACAGAAGAAGTGATTCAACGGGGACAGGACAGACTGCTCACTCTATCAAACACAAACCTAAGTCTCCAGGTCTGCACTACATTTTATAGTCTCACAGAGATGGACTTTGGACAACTGTATTATTGTATCTGGACATCATTTATTGTCTATGAGAGCTGGTGATTTTGGGTCGTTCCTGACTGTATACCTCTGAATCTCTATAAACCCTTGAAGCAGTGGCGTGCAGTGGTGTTCTGAAATGACGAGACACATTTTTTTATTTATATATAAATCAATGTAAATTCATGCGCATCACTCTTAACGTTAACACATCTTCCTTGTTAAATGAACAGACTTTACATTACATCAAAAAAGAAAAAAAGAAACCAAATACAATTCTATTTTGTAATTTTACATNTTGACACATTTTTCAGTTTAAATAAACATTACTTACACAGTTACATTAACAATTTAATTATTGTTACATTTATTAAAAAGAAGTAGCCTATATTTCTCATAATTTTTACATTTATTCCAAAATAACAACTATAAGAAATATTTTTATTTCATGCAAATTTTATTTGTTAACTAATGTTCAGCTGTTCTTTTTAATAGCTTAACTTATTTTCGGATCCTCAGTCATCGAAGTTCAGTAAACACTGCAGGTGTCATAATGGCAACAGACACAGAGATAAACCTTTAATTAATTTAACTGCTCACTAAAAACACTCACATATGATGTTTTCAAGTCTTTTCAAGTTTGACATGACAAAGCAGTATCGAGTGGGTGAGTTTACTTACTTTTCAATTAGTTTTCCCATTAACATGTTACTATGCATGCTGAAATATATCAATACAAATTATATATGTATATATAAATTACAACAAATTTTATATATATATATATATATATGTGTGTGTGTGTGTGTGTGTGTTTGTGTGTGTGTGTTCTTGTATACATGGTTTATGAGGACACAAATGTGTATAATGACATGGGTATTACAATGTAAACATGGTTTGACACTTCCTGTGTCCTCGTAAAATGAAATGGCTTTCCTGTGATAGGTAGGTTTAGGGGTAGGGGTAGTGTAGGGGGATAGAATATACAGTTTGTACAGTATAAAAACCATTACGTCTATGGATAGTCCCCGTAAACCACATATACAAGTTTTTCATCTAATATTTATATTTTATTTCAGCTTTGTTTTGTTTACCTAAAATGATTTGTAAGTCTCTTCAGTCTCTTCAGAAAATTTGGACTAAACCACTCGATTCATACGAATTCGTTTTTTTGATCTCTTTATGATTTTTTTTTTGAAGTGTTAGTTGCAAAGGCAGTCAATGGAGAGACAGACTTCTCTCAGTCTTAATTTGTGCTCTGAAGATGAACAGAAGTCTTATGAGTTTGGAACGACATGAGAGTGAGTAATTAATGACATTATTTTCATTTTGGGATGAACTAACCCTTTAACAATGATAATGTTGTTACAAATTTAGCCTAAATCAAGCATATAACTTTTGCATAAACCAAAAAAAATAATCTGTAATCAACATGTTTATAAATAGAATTTCTATATTAGAAACCATATAAAAAGAAATCTTACAATAACATGGTTAACAGGGTTGAATGGTTCAGATAATTTTAAAAACTGATTATTTACTTGTCTTCCTGTCATGATGTAGAAAGAGTCCAAATTATGTCATTTCTTGTGTGTGACAATTTAAAGAAATGTTATAAATGTTATTTTTTGTACTAGAGAGAATCATGCATCCAGAGGGCTTTAAAACAATCTACTTCTCTCTGGTAATAATATGTTAGATAATACAAAAGAAAATGTGATTTGTACTTCTAATGGTTTTACAAATGTCATGAGACACAAAGTGAGTGTATCATATTCGTGGAAAGTGCCTTCAGCTGCCACAGGTCTGGAGTTTGAGTGCTTTTTTCTCTCTCTTCTGATGAAGATGAGTTGTAATTTGGCTTTAACACTGATGCCTCTTCACAATAAGAGTCGAGAGAACAGAGTAATGTCTTATCAGACATTCCTCACAAGTGGACAAGACGCTACATGACTGCTTTTCAGGCTTGGGCAAATATGAGAAAAACAATGAAATATGATGCCACGCCAACTATTTGTGCTGTTAAATTGTTATATCAGTCAGCACACATTGAGGGTCATTTTCTGTTTGAGTCTCACCCTTCATTTTGAGCTGATAAAAGCTTCCATTAGCATGACCTGATGCCACCACTCTCTCTCTCTCTCTCTCTCTCTCTCTCTCTCATTTTTCATCACGGTTGGATTCCAGAGAGCCGGTTTGCTTAGCCTAATGCCAAACGCACACTACGAGACAGAAGGTCGGCACTCAGCGCACATACAAAGACTCATTTTCTTGTTTTCTGTTACACACTTTACACAACAAATCACAGACTAGATGCATCATTACAAGATCATTCTCCTCCCTGATTGTAGCTAAAATTGAAATTTAGATTTTTGACAATATCAGGAAAAACAAATTCAGTCAAGTGTGTCATGATCACCAGTCGGAGTGTCCTGGTTGTCCACCAGAGGGCACTCCCCTCTTGTTCATTGTCATTCACACATGGTCTACATTTCCCAGAACCCACTGCCTGGTCTCATCATCCCTGTTTGCTGTTAGCTGTGTGTCATTAACCTTGTTAGCTCACCCTTTATAAGCCTGGTCAATTCAGTCATTCTTTGCTAAGTCTTGTATGTGTTTATACTGTATTTCTGAGAATTCTCCCTAGATTCAAGTCTCTTGGTTTTTGGATTCTCTGCCTGTTCTTCTTGATTTCTCTGTTCTGCCTCTGCCCTGGACTCTATTATTGTTTGGAATGTTTGCCTGTGTTTTAACCTTTGCCTGTTTTGTGGAATACGATTGTGGATTACCCTTCTAATAAATACTGCGTTTTTGATCCTCAACCTTTATGTCTCGGAGCAGTTTCATGACAAAGTGTGTACTTGTGCATGGCAACACACACACACACGTTTGTTTTTGTGAATTGTGGGGACATTCCATAGGCGTAATAGTTTTTATACTGTACAAACCATATTTTCTATGCCCCTACACTACCCCTACCCCTAAACCTAACCATCACGGGAAACTGTGCACACTTTTACTTTCTCACAAAAACTCATTCTGTATGATTTATAAGCCTTTTGAAAAGTGGGGACAATTGTCAGAAAATACCACTGACAATTTGGAAAAACTTTGGAAACGTGAACTACAGGTTTGCATTCCAGCGGCTCTCCCGCGGGAACCGAGGGACCCGATAAGATTTCTTGCTGTGCTGGATCAAGTTTTGAATGAAAGGTGGATTGCGGTCGGTAACTATAGTGTACTTTAGGCGGGAGCAGGCGGTCTGACAATAACCCAGTCGCTCCCGAGATGCTTTGACATCAGTGCATCTGTGCTTGAACTTGAAGTGAACAAAACTTTCTGCAGTTGTGGCATTCACACAGTCACCAGTTCCCTGTCCTGAGAAACCTGGCAAGATATGTTCTTTGCATTAGAGGTCTACGCGGGTGCACCCTCAGAGAACATTCAACCTTTGTGATCGGATTTTGGAGGAGAGACGTTCTGAAACGGTCGTCAGTCAGGTCATTCTGTTCTTGCGTGGATGTTAAAAAAGATTTAATTTTGCAGCATAGCTAGTAAGCCAACAGTTTTCTTTTATATGTATTTTTGGCTTAGCCTATAGTTTTGAGGGACATGTTGTAGGCTATTTAGTTTAGCCTAATTTTCTCTGTGATATTTAGCCTATTTTTCTTTGTGACATTTTTTCTCTGACATTTTTTAGGGTGTTGACAGCATCATCAAGACAAATAACAAATACAAATCTTGTATATGCTATGCTTTCTTTCTTTTGGGTGAAGTTTAAATGCAAGATTCTGGAAACAATCTAAATTTAGCGGGACCCGTCGGGTTGGGAAGAAAATCACTATATGTGGATAGCGGGTGAACACAGAGTGAATTTTAGGCAGGAGCGTAAAATTTACATGCTTTTCAACAAGGTTTCTCAATGGATCAATAAATGCAGACATCATACAATTAAGTATTAGTTTATAAACTATAAGCTAAATCTTGCATTAAGAACAAATGGTGCAACCACATAAAGTACCTTGGTTAGTTATGAGTCATGTGTAAGATCTCAGTGCTGGAGGATGCTGTGTTTCAACTGGTTAAGTGGCTCTGGCTTTGTTCAGCAGGGGGTAAATGAAGCACAGGCTCTGGATGGAATTAAACATGTTAAAGTCCCCTTATTAAATACTAAATGAGAGCTGCTGGGTAACTTTGATCACTTGACACTTTAAACTGTGAAATGCCAAATATCCTTTGCACATATTTAAAGTTCACATGAGCATGCATTAATTTAAAATATGCATGCACTCATCCGACATACAAAGTCCAAGCTCAGAGGGAAAAATATACTACTGTTACCTAGGGTTGAGTATCAAGAACCGGTTCCATTTTAGAACCGGTTCCAAATTTCAAAGAACCGGGGATTCGATACGATGCGTGCATTTCGATTCTGTTTATCGATTCCTGACATTTTTCTGTCATTCTCGCACGGCGAATGGCAGTGAGCATTTTACAGTTGTATCTATCTGCCGGGACCTGTGACAAGGACCATATTTCATTATGCACATGCGCAGTTCATTGCAATCGGCACTATGACTGACCGCAGCAAACGTTCAAAAGTTTGGTTAAACTTTGTGAAAAAAAAATGATAGCATTGCCAAATGCAATACATGTGGCAAAGATATTTCGTGCAAGGGGGAAAGTACCTCTAATATGATGAAACATTTGCTTCAACACGGCATTAATCTGAAGGAATGCACCGTGTTTAACTCTCCCAGCCTTGAGTCCTGCTACAACGCACCAGATACAGCTAATATTAGCAATAGCAGCGTCTCACACTCAGGTACAAAACACAGATGAAAAGACATTCACCTTCGAATTAGAGCTGCATAATTCTGGATAAATTGACAATCAGTTTTGTTTACTTTTTTAAAAAAAAAATTTTTAATAGTGATCACGATCAAATACATTCGGGCAGCTACAGGACAACATGTTCTAGTTTATTTAAAATTATATTAATTTGAATAATTAATTCAATCACTTTTTTAAAAAATTATTAATTCAGTGTTTTATTCATTAACAATCCACCGTTTTGAACGACTCTTGAATGAATGATTCAATGAAAAATTATTTTAAACAGTCACTTGTTGCCACCTAGTGGAGTACTAATGTATTCAATATTTTTATTTGCATTTATTATTATTATTTATTATGACTTTGCATTTTAATCTCTCATACGTTACTGCCTTCAATAGCAACTGCCTGTTATATATTTTATGTTGTATTTTTTTTGTGTTGTTCCTAAATAGTTTTGGTTTGGAATTACTTCTGATCATTCCTTAATGAAAGTGTTATTTATTTCATTATTTGATGAATTGTCACAGTTAATAGTTACAGCCTAGGCTACTGGTTATAGCCTAAATGTGGCAAGATTAATAGGTAAAAATATTTTTCTTAAAGTATTTGCTCTTTTTTTTTTTCCTCCAAAAAAAATAAAAAAAATTGGAATCGGAACCAAGAATCAATAAGCAGAATCGTAATCGCTAAAATTAAAACGATACCCAATCCTACAGTTACCGTTAAAATACTTTTATCTGGTAAGGATGCATTAAATTGATCAAAAGTGACAGTAAAGGCTAGACTGGGTAAACCCAGCCTGATCTGCCGGCGATTTGATTTCGCCCGGCAACTCAGTCTGGAAACCCGTACATTCATTTCTACTGGTTCTGTTACACTTTTGCGGGAACCAATCACAGACTGGCTTATCCACCTTGCTCACTATTGGCGGGTATAACACGATGACGATAGAGAAGCGACTACAAGCACGACCGTCAATCCAATTCCTTTTAACCTCTCGACGATCCTGAATGACTTCTTTAGTTTAGCAAACAAATCGCTCGAGTGGGTGCAAATACCACTCACTTTCATGTTTTTTTTTTTTTACCTGCAAAAATCGCTCGATGCCATTGCTGCTTCTGCAAACCGCTGATCAATGCTACAAACCAATACAAACTAAACCTGTCTGGAGTTTTCGCGTCACTCTGCAAAGTATGTCACCCGGATCGTTGATCTGATTGGTTGAAGGACTATCCAATTGCGTGAATAATGCTCGTTGATCACGCCTCTTTTGCAGTAGAAAATACATACAGACTCCCCAGACCAATGTTCAATTTTAAATTAAAGGCATTTACAATGTTACAATTTTTTTCTATTTCAAATGAATGCTGTTCATTTGAACTCTCTATTCATCAAAGAATCCTGAAAAAAAGTTTCATGATTTAAAGAAGAATATTAAGTAGCACAACTGTTTTCAACATGGATAATAATAAGAAATGTTGCTTGAGCAGCAAATCAGCATATTAGAATGATTTCTGAAGGATCATGTGAAACTGAAGACTGGAGTAATGATGCTAAAAATTCAGCTTTGATCACATAAATAAATTACATTTTAACATATTCAAATAGAAAACAATTATTTTAAGCTGTAATAATATTTCACAATATTGCTGTTTTTACGGTATTTTGATCAAATAAATACAGCTTTTGTGAGCAGAACAGATTTTTTTTTTCATTTTTTTTTTTTTCAAATCTTACCAACCCCAAAGATTGAACGGCAGTGTATAGTGTATAGTATAGATTTTGCTCTCTTTTTGTGTCATTTTTCTAATATTTTAGAGTGGAGAATAACTAGAAACATGTATATTCTCTATTTTATAGAAATCGCCAAGATTTGTCTGCATTTGGCAGAAGAAAAATCAGACCTTATTTTTGTGATTTTTCCTTACCATGCACACACACACACACACGTTTGTTTTTGTGAATTGTGGGGACATTCCATAGGCGTAATGGTTTTTATACTGTACAAACTGTATTTTCTATCCCCCTACACTACCCCTACCCCTAAACCTAACCATCACAGGAAACTGTGCACACTTTTACTTTCTCACAAAAACTCATTCTGTATGATTTATAAGCCTTTTGAAAAGTGGGGACATGGGTAATGTCCTCATAAATCACCCTCTCCTTGTAATACCTATGTCATACCCATGTCATTATACACATTTGTGTCCTGATATGTCACAAAAACATGCACACACACGTTTATGTCGTAATACCAGTGTAATACCCATGCCATTACACAAATTTGTGTCCTCATAAATCATGAAAACAAGCACACACATGCACACACACACATACAGAATCCCTGTAAAAAACACTGCCCACCATGCCCCATTCCTTTATTCAGCAAATAAAGGCCATTACGCTGACCTGTGTGGAAGAGATAGTCCTGTTTACCAAAGATTGCTCCTCTGCACCTACACAGAGACCCTCTATGTTTGGCAGTGTTTATCTCAGTCTCCTCATCTCTCTTTCTCTCCCTCCCTCACAGTGACCGGGTCACCGCGCACACCCTCTCCTGTGCTGAAGGAGACATAGATCAGACTTTGACAGCATGTCTTATCTGATGAGACGTGCCTCATGCTTCACAGCTCTCCTCTCTCTCACACACACGCAGGGGATCATCGAGGTCCTCAGGTATGAAAACAAAAACCATCCACCCACCTTATTGTATCAAACAGCTCCTGTCTAAAACTCAATCCAGAGAGAAGTTCCTTCAGGAGGAATCAAATCCGACATGAGCATCTTCCAAAGGACACTTGAGACAAAAACTAAAAACCAAACCGTGAGCAGGATATATTGTAAACTATTAGAGCCAAAAAGTCTGATATGGCAGGAAAACCTTCCACAAAGCATGTTTTATTCTCTATTTCAGGGGTTCATGACCTTTTTCTCAGCTAAACCTTTAAAATATTTACTATAAACATCCTCTGAGATATCAAGTAATGTCGTAACCTCTCACCAAATAGGCATATTTTACATAATACATTTGATAACTCTTGTTTTATTGAAGATCAGAGTTAAGTATTACACATTTTGCCGTAGAGTCAACATAAAAAAGGATTCACGACCCATTTTATGTCTGCGATGTGATGGCTATCTAAATGAAACCGTATGCAACAAGACACACAGTAGGTAAAAAAAAAAAATCAACTGACTGGATAGTGAAAATGGATCAGCTGAATAATTATTTCAGAGGGAAATGCATTAAAAGAAAAAAAAGGAATAAAGTGCTCTGAAAAAAAGCTACCTGTTATTTTAGTATTATTTACATTTTTAGTTTTAGTGATTTTATGTGCTTTTGTCCTTTTTATGAGTTTGTTTTTTAGATATACTTCAATGTACTTCTATTTCAGTTTTAGTAATTTCAGTATTTCAACTTATTTAATTTAGATTAGTTGCAAATGCATAATTTTCTTTTACATTTCTTAAGTTTCATCTAATATTTTTATTTTATATTTTACTTTATTTCAGCTTAATTTCAATTAATAGTTTTAGTAAATAACAACACTGAGCCCACGCAATGATCAAAAAATCTGTAACTTTTTTATTTTTTAATCTCCAAACAGCTTTAGCCAAATGAAGAAACAACACAGCCACAAATGATTCTAGAATAAGACAAAAGCTGTTTGTGGGACTTTTTTTTTTTGACTATGTTAGAGCCATATAAACTCCCATAAAGGCAGCAGCTAATCAAGCCTTTATGTAGCAGTGTATATACCCATGAAGTCTTAAAGTTTCACATCATTGTATTAGTTTTTTTTAATTGGTCAAGGGAGAGCAGGCAAAAAGACCAGCTATTAAAGAGAGACTGAAGCATAATATGTGAAGTTTCACTTCTGTTTTTAGGGGTGTTGAGTATGTAAAGAGAAAAGAGCATAACTGCTGGACAGACTTCATCAGGTGAGAGCCAATTCATATTATTCAGACAAGGACATGGCGGCCATAAACATGGGCATGGGCAAACGCTTGGGTGGCGAGAGAGAGCAGTCATCAGCCTCTGAGACTGACAGAACGGGCCACTCAAAATGATTCAGCACACGCCTCACAGATTCAATCCATCACACGTGGATGTGATGTATGAGTGAGCCGGCCTCAGCCCAAACTCATCTCATCTCCGTTCACTCCCTGCGGCCCAAATAGGACAGAACATGCTCCATTTGGCATTCCTGAACAGAGAACAAGCAAACTAACTGCTGCTTATCGATTCTAATGTGCAAATGCTCCGGCGCCCAGCTGGCCTTTATTACACAATGCCAGAATCAAAAAAGAAGATCCATCGACACAGACATATATCATGATTGTGATTTCATCATCTTTACTTACAATAACTATTGTTTGATTCATTTTTTCCTTTGTAAATTATGTCAACTTTGCTGATTGTTGTTTTTACTCAGTTGTACTCTGCACTGTTATCTTATCTTACTTTAATTTTTCCACAATGTTTCACTTTCGAACCTGAAGACTCTTCGAAAATAAGAAAATCAAAAATCAAAATTCCGTCATTAATTACTCACCATCATGTTGTTCCACACCCGTAAGACCTTCGTTCATCTTCAGAACACTAAGATATTTTTGATGAAATCTGAGAGGTATATGACTCAACCATAGACAGCAATTTAACCGACACTTTCAAGGTCCAGAGAGGTGCTAAAGACATTGTTAAAACAGTTGACATGACTGCAGTGGTTCATCCTTAATTTTACGAAGTGACGAGAATACTTTTTGTGCGCAAAAACAAAACAAAAATAATGACTTTATTCAACAATCTCTTCTCTCCCCTGTCGTTATCCTTACGTAGTTGTCGCAGTAAGCACAGTGAAGGCTTCCGTGTTTACGCCCGAATGCTGGCTCAGTATTGGCCAAAGCTGATCACCTGAGCAGCACGACACTTGCATGTGATGCTGACGCGGGAGCCAGCCAATAATGAGTCGGCGTTCTGACGTAGAACCTGGAGGGGCTGGATGTAAACAGCGTAGGAGAATGACACAGAAGAGAAGATAAAGTTGTTATTTCTGTTTTGTTTTTGCGCACAAAAAGTATTCTCGTCGCTATATATATTTTTTGACAACAATAAAACAATTAAAAAAAAACAATAAAACAAAAAATAAAATGCAAGGAAATGTGCATAATAATAATAATAAAAAAATTAATACAAGTAGCTAAGCAAATAAAAAAGTATGTTAATTTCTTCTAATTACTACTATGGTAATTTTACTAATTATGTTTTACTAATTTCGCTCTGTTTTGGCAGCAAAAGTATAGCATTTGCCACCAAAAAAGTAAAGCATACTAATCTAATAGTAATCTAAAACTGAACTGATCGAGACAGAATCAGTCAACATACAATAAGACCTTTCTGATCTGTGATTGATGTGTAAATGTATATGTATTTATGCAAACTGTCAAGTTAGTGTGACAAATAGATGTCCATGTATAATGACTTATGACTTTAAGATGCTTGAGTGAATGTGTACACCTGATAATAAAAACAAATGAGCAAAGATTCAAGAAACTTTCTCAAGACCCCTCGTATCATACAGATAAGACAGGAATGTAGCTGATGAATGGAAAAACGGTTGCAAGTTTTATCTGCTGGAAGGGAAATAGAAAAACCAAAATGAACGTGTGAATGTGTGGAACAGTCTCCAACAGAAGCAAACGCACCAGCGAGGGCAGCCAACAGGAATGAGGCAGATCCTTTGAGGGCACATCTGAACTTTTCTGTAGTTTGACTGAGCATCTCGTTCTGTACGTTGAGTTTTGACAATCACGAGGCACAGGTCTCTTAGCATTACGCATGCTGCAAGACATGCATGCTATGTAATTCCCCGTCACGTACACACACACATACACACACTCCAGTAGGCTCACTGAGAGGCAGATACCTGTCGGCATGCTGCTGCAAGCTAAACGCTGAATAACAATCCTCCTGACGCTCATGTCTCCCCCTATAGCAGCTCTCCACGGCCCGTTGCACTCTCCCATGAATACTCAGTAAGGATTAGAGTACCACTACAGCTCCTGATCCATTTAATCAAAAATGAATTTCCCTCAAATATATATATATTAATATTTACTTCATTTGAATACCACTCGGTGAGTTCGGATCATCCCTCTGCAAGCTGGAATTACACTTATGAATAAAACACTTCCCACTTGTTCTCTGACTTCACTTTTGTCTGATTGAGATGACTATTACAAACCAAGCAACATATTACGTATATCAAATTACATGCTTTAAAATTTGGTGATCAGGTTGATCCCAAAATTCCACAACTTAAAATTTTCAATTAAATCAATAAACTAGAATTGTGTACTTGGAATCATGCATTTATTTAAAGGGTTAGTTCACCCAAAAATGACAATTCTGTCATTAATTACTCACCCTCATGTCGTTCTACACCCGCAAGACCTTTTTACAATTAAGATGTTTTTGATAAAATATGATGGCTCAGTGAGGCCTCCATTGCCAGCAAGACAATTAACATTTCAATGCCCAGAAAGCTACTAAAGACATATTTAAAACAGTTCATGTGACTACAGTGGTTCAACCTTAATGTTATGAAGTGACAAGAATACTTTTTATGCGCCAAAAAAACTAAACGACTTTATTCAATAATATCCAGTGATGGGCGATTTCAAAACACAGATTCATGAAGCTTCGAAGCTTTACGAATCTTTTGTTTCTAATCAGCGGTTCGGAGCATGTATCAAACTGCCAAAGTCACGTGATTTCAGTAAACGAGGCTTTGTTACGTCATAAGTGTTTCGATATTTCAATGGTTCACCACTGGGGGGCGTGACTTTGGCAGTTTGATACACGCTCCGAACCACTGATTCGAAACAAAAGATTTGTAAAGCTTCGAAGCTTCATGAAGCAGTGTTTTGAAATCGCCCATCACTAGATATTGTTGAATAAAGTTGTTATTTAGTTTTTTTGGCGCACAAAAAGTATTCTCGTTGCTTCATAACATTAAGGTTGAACCACTGTAGTCACATGAACTGTTTTAAATATGTCTTTAGTAGCTTTCTATGCATTGAAAGTGCTAATTGTCTTGCTGGCAATGCAGGCCTCATTGTATCAAAAATATCGTAATTTCTGTTCCGAAGATGAACAAAGTTCTTACGGGTGTAGAATGACATGAGGGTGAGTAATTAATGACAGAATTTTCATTTCTGGGTGAACTAACCCTTTAAGTTGTGTTATAGGTCCCCTGGAGTTCTTTTTAGAGTGTAAGAGGACCGAAATAAATCTTGACAATGATTAGGTTTTCGTAAAAACTTGGGCATCAATATACAATGTGAGTTGGTTGCACATTGTGCACAATTACATTAATATTACAGTACCTGTGCCTCAGGTAGGGCGACGTCCAGTATGATGGGCTGTCCACGTGGCTCTCCGTTCTCCAGCCGGGAGTAAACCACCTGATACCCGCGAACCTGTCCGTGCTGCTTTTGCTGCAGAGGAGGTTTCCACGACACCCGCAGGGCTGTGGAGTTCACGTTGTCCACCTCAACCCTGCGTGGAGGGGCGCCAGGCACTGTGGGAGGTAGAGAAGTCACGTTTAATGCTTAACCACACACTCACAACACACATGGGTCGGTGAAAGGTACTAACCTGCTCCCAGGCTACAGCCAACACATTTTTAACAGCTTTTAAGTTCTATTATCTACTTTCCATAATTCACTTTGGACATTACATTTTCACAACAGCCTGCAAAAATTAAAGGGATAGTTCACCCAAAAATTAGAATTCTGGCTTTATTTACTCACCTCATGTTGTTCCAAACTTGTTTTTTCAAATAAACACTGTGAAAAATATTTTTTGAAGTTGTAAATAAAACAAAGATAATTATTATGTATTCTTATGTAACAGTATGTTTTAGAACTTTTAATGTTTAATTCAATGTTATTTGCCATTTCTTTATAATTGTTTGTGAAATTTAATAGCAATTTCTGAGTGAAAATTGACCCTTCACTGGGAGTTTGATTGGCAAGCGATCTAACCAATCATAACACCGAATCCGACATTTTGTCTGACAAAGCAGTCAGGAGTTAGAAGATTAACCTCGGTGGACTTGAACTTGAAAAATGGTGTGTACTGATATCTTTCCGCGTTTGAAACAGCATTCCTTCTCATGTTCATTTATGTTTATTTGATGCTATAAATTAACTAGTAAGAAGAGATGATCGGTTCAGGAACTGCTTGAGCCGAGGAGCTACAGCAATCTGTCACGACACATTAAAGATCCACAAAAAGTTTTTTATTGTTCAAATTTCTTAAAAAAATTACACAGTTTGAAAGCTGGGACTTTGTTTCATATCATAAGTAACCTGCTCTGTCTTGTCTGTCGATGTGTTGTCAGTGTCCTCTTTGCTCCGCGATGTATTTTTCACTCTGTGTGGCGTGACAACGGCATGGCTTGTCGGACAAAGCAACAGTAACTAAGGGGGGCGGGTCTTTGCGAAGGGTCAATTATATCTATACCAAATTTTTCTCAGTGTATGTGGAACACAACAGGAGATGCTTTGAAGTGAAATTAATGAATTCTAATTCATAAAGGCAAATATAACAGCTTTTTGTTTATTTTTGAGTTTGACTTTCATTGCATGTAAACAATCAGTGTTTGAAACGACATGAAGGTGAGAAAATGAAGACTAAATGTTCATTTTATGGAAACTATTCCTTTGGCATACAATTTACAAGTACAAATGCATTGCACCGAGGAGCCTGGGAGACAGGCTTCACCAAACCCACATAACGCTTCTCGCACACATCTCGTGGAGGAAGCCAGCTCAGCTCCCCCTGGAGTTTGGGCTGAATACCAATCTGACATGAGTGCAAGAGAGCAGCAGTTCAGTAGATGTTAATGACAGTCAATTGATAGTCAATAGAGGAGGCAGCGAAGGGAGGGAAGACAGGAGTGAAGGTTAAAAAGCGAAGCATTAAGAGATTAATAACCAGATAGAGAACACCCTCTCCCATCCCAGAAGTAACAGCTCAGAGCGCAGAAGATCTATGAGGCTCAAGTGCTGAACGTCAGCAAAATAGGCTGCACTTAATTGGAGTCATTTAACTGTATAAATGTGCTTGGCGCTCGCTGGAATTCAGCCTTGACCTTCAGAGGGGAAACAAGTCAATGCCTGAAAACAGATAACAAAACTATTGTGTTCCTCAGCAGATGTGTGACCTGTAACGAAACATTGACACGTTCACCTTGTGGTTTCAATTTTAACAGCATGTTTGAGTTTAATACAAGTTAAGCTCAATCGACACCCTTTGTAGCGTAATATCTACTACCACAGACAAAAAAGTAGTTACAGTTTTGATCTTACAATGGGAGTAAACTAGGCTGATGTAGCAGAATGAATTGTCATGTGATAGTTACGTGGTTTACTGGCTTCATGTGTTCATTAAAGAATAAAGGTTAGATATAACTTTACACAGGCAAGGTCAGAATTTGATTCTCTCACACTTATACTAACATGTACGTTCAATCCCTGTCGTTATTCTTTTTAAATTCCCCCTGTAGTCAATAATTGTATCCCTTAAAACTCATCTTTGATCACCAAAATTACATATTTAAACATTTTTCCTGTGAAAAAAATTCTTCATGCCTTAAAATAGCTTGAATGTAACTCTACACCCATGCCTCATTTATTATACGAGGATATATTAATATGCTAATTAGCCCCGCCTCCACTCACTCGCACAAGCTCAAGAGATCTATTTGATGAACTTACTGAGGTAAACGCTGCACAATGGTATCGCTTTTTACAACGTCGGACACATAACGGTAACAGCTAATAATGTATTGCTAATGTTACACAAACCATGTTCCCGCTCGCGAGTCAGACAGATGCCTTCTAACAATCAGTATCATTAGAACGCTTTGAACACCTTAATGCCAGTGGAGAAAGGCATAGTTCATCATAACATCGTTATATACATCATACACCCGCTATATTGCCAAATCTACCTGATTTCTTTTTTTATATCAACAGAAAAATATACTGGGATATATTCTCTAGACTAGAGACTCCCCTGCTTTAGAGCACTCATGGTTAATGATATGCTAAAGCCTGCCGGCACGTTGACATGATTGGTTACAAGGTTAGTTTGTGATGTCAGAAACATCAGCGATTTCAAACTGCTGGTTTGAGACTGTCAGCAATGGTGTTGACTTATGAATTTGCACATGGTTTGTATTAAAGAATATTAAATACACCACATAGACATCTAAATAACATTAAAAAACTTGATTTTCACCACAGGGGGACTATTTTTATATGTTTTATATGTTTATTTTAATTAGAGATGTACAATTTATTTGCATAGTGGCAATATATTTAGATAATTAAATAAAATAATTATAAATAATTTACATAATTAAAGTCCAT
>RJVU01051519.1:252706-297172 GCA_003731715.1 Anabarilius grahami | reverse complement strand
CCCCAAAAAAAAACACTTATAGTCTTAGACAAGTTGTCTTGAACCAAAAACTGTTGTGAATTCTGTGTACCAATGTACTTTACATAATACCAAACACATTGTTCAAAATATATCAACAATATTTTTGTGCTTTTGATGGTCAAGTCTTTGCATTTTGTTTGTAAACACATACACTAAATGTTATAAATATATCATAAAGTTTCATAAAAGCAAGTAATATAGGGCTGTATGGTTAATAAAATACAAATGAAAACATATGGAATGTTGGGGTGGTTAAAAATAAACATACCTCATCTTTAGTCAAGTGACTAGGCCAAGAGTTGCTAAGAAATGGTCAAACTTTGAGATGATTATAGTTTGAGTTAGACACTTACTGGACTGGGCCGTCCGGGCCTCAACAGACTGTGTGTACACCCCGAGCCCCATTTCAGAGCGTGCGGCCAGTGAGAACTTGTAGAGTGTGTCTGGCTTCAGGCCTTCAACAGCATATGAACCAGCTGGGTTGAAGGTGATGTGGTGCTGGGATGGATAAAGAGAGTGTGAGATGCACATATAGGCTATATTCAGAATGCAATATTAGTGTACTGCAAACTGCACAGTGTACATTGTATAGTGGCTGCTATTTAAAAAAATATGCGAAACACTACGTAGTATGCAATAAACTGCAGTGTTGTCATTGTTAACTAAAACTATATCTATAAAAATGTTGGTAATTGAAATAAAGTTGAAATAAATGAATAAAATATAAATATTATATGCAAAACGTAAATGTAAATGAAATTGAGAAACTTTGCCTTGTCAGCTAGTTAAAGTAGTTAAAGTACTAAAATTATTTAAACTAAAACTGATATAAATAAAAAACAGAAAACAATATGAAATATGAAAAAGTACTAAAAATTTAAAATGCACAACAGTTATTAAATAAAAAAAAAAGAATTAAAAAGTTAATTTAAAATAGTAATAAATAAATAATAGTAAAACAACACTGCTAATGTTGTCACATGATCAATATAGTTATTGCATTTTTAAGCATTTTTTCGTGAAAATAAATAAATATTTTAGTTTTATTATTTTTTTTGTCAGTCCACAAAAAAAAAAAAAAAAACAATCTTAAAAACGTAGCTGATATCCGATTCATGTGTTCAAAAGATTGCATTTTATTATAGGATACTTTACATTGTATACTGTAAGTCATCCAGGAATGTTTTCCAGAAAATTGGCATTCTGTGTACATACTGCAAACTGCAAAGATATTACGTTCAGTATGCTAGCAATGCCATTCTGAACCCACTGTAGCCAAAACATACACAGATTCAGTGATTTTAGCTGTGTTCTGCCTTGTACCTTGTTGTTGTCAGAGTCAGCCTCCCAGTATGTGAGCTCATATTTGGTGATCTGATCCTGGACAGGCCACAGCCATGACAGCATGATTCGAGTGTCGAGCTCTGCCTCTGCTTCAAAACCAGTGGGCTGGGCCGGCACTGCAGTCAGAGATGTAGTTTGTCTTACTAAACACTTAAAGCACGCAATATATTACACAGCTCTCTGAAATGCTTGATTCTGATTGGTGAATCGCAACATTCCGAGGTCAGATATTCCCCAGTAATGACCATTGTCAATAGCAACGCTGTATCATGACACTCATCTGGTTATCTAAGGCCTTGTCTCTCATATCACACCGCTTTCTCTCATTTCATTCAAACACAGCTGGTGCCATCTTTTTGACTGTATTTACTGTAAAATGAAACTGGAGGACTTTAATAGTAGGTGTATACAGTAATATTGTTCAAGTGTTCATCTTGTTGCTAGAATGATTGTTTTGTACACAGTACTGGATTATAAGATTATAAACAGGCAAGATTTTAAAAGGGTTTCTGCTCAAATCAATATTTCATCTCCCTGTCATTATTTATGTGGTGAAAAGCTGTGCAATAACTATTATTCCTTAAATATCCATTTGATTGATTCATTCGTCTAGGCTCAAAGCTGCTTGCTAGGAACTGTTTTAATTTGGGGATGCTTTGCGATTAATGAGATAATAAAATATTTTAACTCAAATAATTTTTTGTGTCTAATTATTTACTTATGTGGCAAGTAGCCATGCAATAAGCAGGAGAATGTACATCACTCCACAACCGGATGGATGTACAATCTTAGAAAAAAGTTCAATGGGATTCTATATAGAACCCTTGGGTATTTAACTTAATTAAAAAAAAAAAAAAAAAGGTTCTATATATGGAGAAATGTCTTAAATGATTGCATAATACTTTCATATTTCATGGGTTACACATTTTTTTCTAGTGATAAAGTATGTTTACAGGCTGTTTAATTAATAAAATTGAATTAAAATTAAAAATGAATTAAAGCTAAATTAAATAATTAAAACTAAATCCATAAAATGATCCCATGATGGGAGCCCTTAAATGGTTCTGTATATGATATGCCTCACAGATCCCTTTAAGTTTCTATAAAGAACCTTTTCTTCAAAGAGTGTACATTATCCCTTACGTATTGACTTTTGAAGCCATCTTTTGTTGTGCTTTCAAATTATCTTCATTTGGAGTCTTTTCTCAGCACATACTAGGGGTTGCACAGACTAGTCGACTATTAATGCTTTTATGCTTTTAATGACTTTAATGCTCTGCCTTGCCATGTTTTAAGCTTTACGTCGACAAGTCACTGATCATGTGATTTTGACACCAACAACATGGCCACCTTGCATTCATACTGTTCTGACTTAACGTACTATATCTTTTCTAGCTGATCAGACTTTGGTTTTCATATATTACAATCAAAACTCCCAAAAGATCCCATAGATTTACTTGGGCTGTAATACTAATGCTGTCCTATAGAGGGGGCCACAGGATAAAAAACTGTGAAGTATAATTTTACGCTCCGTTTTCATTGGTTAAAATGACAAATAAATGCATACTCTGAGAGAGCTCCACAAGTTATGTTTGTTTATACCATCTGGATACTCAATATTGATCAGGTGAATGCATGTATGCAGTTTATTGTACAGGTAAGTTAATGGCCGTTCTAAACTAATGCGCTGCTACATTGTAACACACACAAACATACAGACAGTACATCACGTGCAGATCGCGCGCACACAGAAACATTCAGTAGCACAGAAGTAACTATTTTTTGAAGTAACTAAAACCCACAGCTTCACTATTACTAGAGAGATGCCGCACAGGTAGAATTAGTGTGAGTCCAGGCTTGAGGTTCAGGCTTCTCAAGCCAACATCAAAGTTTGTTCTCAAAATTTATCCTCTAGTTGCAAACAGTGGCATGTTGCAAAGAATACCCATCTTTTGTGTTTTTTATTAATGACATCATCAGCGATTAGTTGATTAATTACATGACAGTCAACTTTAAAAAACCTGAGGTCATCGAACCCCTTGCAAAAAATAAATACAATGTATTCAGGGGTTGACATTAACTTTTTTGCTCACCAGCTACTGTGGCTAGTGGTTTTCCAAAGTTACTAGCCACTCATCATTTTTACTTGCCACAATTTTGACATTCAAGCCCTGTAACACCAATATTATTCATCTGGAACAAATGAAACGAGTGAGTGAGGGGGAGACCGGTTTGTGTGTCAACTCACTGTCGGAAAGATCACAAGAGAGCGAGAAAGCGCAGCTGGTATTGAAAGCGTTTCAGATATTTCATTATTATTATGTATTGGAAAATCAATATTTTTGACAACACAACATTGCATTTAGTTTATTATTTCAGATGCCTTTTTAAATAACAACTGAAAAAAATTCAAAAACTTCTGAAATCCACCTGCATTTGGTGGGTTGGAGGGTGTTAATGTCAAGCCCTGAATGTATATATATATAAGCACACATCTCACCTCCTTGCTGTGTTTTAACCTGCAGTATGTCCGAGGGTGGGCCGTCTCCCACAGAGGTGAACGCCAGCACGCGGAGGCCGTACGTGATGTCAGGTACCAGGCCGGAGATAGTTGTCAGGCTGCTGTCCTCTGTGTTGTGTTTCTGCCATGTGCTGAGCGGGAAATGCAGGTCGGACGTATAGTACACTCGATATCCTCGTATCTGTCCGTTGGGCTCTTCAGGAGGTTCCCACTGCACCAGCATGGTCGTGGCGCTCAGCATCCGGGCCTGAACACGCAGGGGAGGAGACGAGGGGGCCTGTTCACTGGTCCGTGTCTCTACTGACCCGCTGGGCGGCCCGCGGCCGATGTTATTGACCGCCATGACACGGAATTCATACTCAGAGTAAGGACTCAACCCACCGATGCTGTAGCGTGTGGACGCAACTCCGTCCACTTCCTGGAAACCGTTGTCTGAGACTTTGGCCCGGTACTGAATCACATAGTACGATACAGGTTCGGGGTTGCCGGAATCCCATGTTAGAGTTACACTGGTGGCGGTAGTTTCCGTGACGATCAGAGAGGTTGGGGGGCGGGGCAGAGCTGAGAATGACAAACAAACATATTAAGTTCCTTGACAATACAGGAAAAATATAGACAAACAGACAAATGTGCATGAACATCTACAGCAGGGGTGCAAAACTCATGGAAGGCCACATCCCTGCAAAGTTTATTTCCAACACACATACCTGTAATTTTTTTAATAAGCCTGAAGGATTTAATTAGCTGGATCGGGTGCATTTAATTAAGGCTGAAGCTAAACTCTGCAGGGCTGTGGCCCAAAAGGGCAGTGTGACGTGTTTTCTTTAATGTATTAAGGTGAAAACAGGCTCAATATTTTAAATTTTTTTAAAGAAAATTAGAGTCTATTAAACCACAAACACTACAGAAACACATGCTTTTGTTCAATTAAGTAGCATTATTTGCCCCAGAATTGATTTTCAATGGGATTTTTATTTAAAACACACAGTAATATCAAATGCTTTGAATAATTTCTCAATCTGAACAATTACAGTTGTTACCTATAAAATCCAATCATCACAGTACAAACATAGCTGTAAATAATGAACAATAATGCAAGATCATAACACAATAAAGACTACACTTTAAATAATTAGTCAGTCACTATCTTATATTATATAGAGCTTCATTGTTTTAATGTTATGGAGTTGTCAGGAGAGTTTTCAAGCCAATTTATTTTTGATTGCTTATTTTGTCAAAAACTGTTTCATAACAGCTTCACAGATCTGACAGCTACAGGTCACTGTGATGTCTGCAAAAACACTAGACCTATAGGTATTAAACCTATAAATAGGCCTTATAATAGAATATTATGATATTGTTCAAATCACTGTTGTTATTGTTAACTCTGTAAAACTAAAACTATTAAAATGGTTTTTGTAACTGAAATAAAGCTGAAATGTGCATCAAATGTTAGATGATAAAAATCAAAGAGGAATACACTATGCAGGCCTTTTTAGTCCTTGCATTTTAAATGTCTTCTCAGTGTTTCTGCTACTAAATCACATGTTCTGAAATGCTAACATATGCCAAATGAATGCAAATATGTGACATTTCTCAGGGTAGATATGTGGTAATGACCTGGCATTTGACATAAAAAGTAGAAAAATATGCTTTGTTAAACACTAGTATTATGATTATTCTGTGTCGACTCGATAACATAGACTGGTGGGTCAGCTCATCATATATCCACAGGCGAGAAAAATGCCTGCATTTTCATAAAATAGCTTCTGAAATCGACTCTAAACAACTTTTGTGCAATATGCGATTGGGCAGCTGTCAGAATCCAAAGAGATCACCTTGAATAAGCAGCAGCAGTATGGACAAGGATAGAAAAACACACCAAAACCTGTGGCTTAAATCACCGTAGCTGCTATAGACCAAGAAATCCCAAAACACATGATATTAACCTCAGCTAACATGATAATGCATGACGGCAAACGGCAGAGCAGTGAGAAACACCCACTGTAATGCCAGATAAACTCAACACTGTAGAAATGATTCACTCTGCTTTAATCAATGCTAATGTTGTAACTCGACTCCATTTGCCTGAATCAAGCTCAAATTCTCTTTGACTGCTGCTCTAAATTCTTTATTTTAAACACTTCACTAAGTACACCAATAAACGATTGCTGTTTCACTGACTAATGAAAAGCTCAAAAGAATCAGTACGGTAACACAGTACACTTTGCAAGAATATGCTCATTAAAATTGTGCTTGCCTGTACTGTCCGGCTGTTATGATTCTAGCACAGGGGTCGGCAACCTATGGCAACCTATTTCGTTCAGATAAAGTACCTCATACAGATCTACATTTTGAGGTAATCATTCCTCATAGTAACACAGCTTATTTTATTAAGTTAGGAGTTATAAATACTGTTAAAGTGTGAGAATTTAACTGCTCAAGTCAATGAAAGCACGCAGCTCTTATAAACCATTAGAGCGACCGCTGCGCATCACGCGCACACAAGTTACTGACTGACAGCTAACAGCTTGTTCCGCTCTACAGTCAATGCTATACATTTCTGAGATATTCAACCAAGTATATTGAGTTCTATTAAATATTCCACACACATCAAAATGGCTGTCATCTTTAAACCCTTTAGAGTAAGCAACAACGACATATACAACAACAGAGTGCAGTTGAGTTTCCTCTTTCTGGATTTCACAGAACAGTAGTACTGAGAATGCGCTCTTTCACGCAAGTGTTTAACATGATAAATTTGGGACAATTAAATGTTTCGAATAGATTCATTATCGTACGACAGCCCTAAAATAATCCTTAATGATCACTGGGAGCGCAGAGATTTTGTTCACTCTGTCAAGGCGGAAAAAAGAAGGAGAGAGCACCGCTCATCACATTTCAGTTCTGATGAAACATTGATGAGGTGATTGCATGCGCTGTCTGTCTGGGTCGGTGGGAATCCCCATGAGTGTGTTATTGATGAGATTTCACTCTCAACATTACAGGGCCCAGCCTCCAATCTGATTAGAGCAGCTTTGTTTATTACCGTCTAGATAATCACAAACTTTAAGTGCACAACTGATATCAATGCTAGCTGTATGGATCACTGGGGGACAGTGATTAAAATAGGCAATTTATTTCTTTAAATTAATGTTACCAAGCAAAGATTTTTAAGAATATTACTACTATATTTGAAAATAAATGTTTTTGAAAAGCAAATTAAAATGTTTACCCCAATACATTTGTCCTTTGTGGGGTGAAGATGAAGTAGATCCTGAGGCTAAACGTCTCTTACCTTTGACCGTGATCTGAGCTGTGGTGTCGATCATGCCCAGGGAGGATATAGCCACACAGGTGTAGTTAGCCGACTGGCGGATGTTGGTGAGCTCCAGCACATTTCGGCCAATGGGCATCTCCTCCTCTTTGGTTAGTTCCTGTTCACCCTTCATCCACTTCACGTAGGGCATGGGAGCGCCCACCGCCACGCAGGTGAGGTTAACACTGCCGCCCGGCATCACTTCGTGATTGGTGGGCGGGATTGAGAAACGTGGCGGAACTCGCCGTACTGTTGGAGGAGCGCAGATTATGTTATAAGCAGAACTCAGATACAGGAAGGCAGAGAATATGTTTCAGGCATGGCTCTGGATATATACCACTGACCTTTATGATACAGAGTCTTTATTTAAAAATATGAGAGGTATAAAATATTAATTAGCTCTCTGACTAAAGGACAAATGCCAAACTAAATCAAGGGAATAGAGCTGAGAGCCTTAATATTCTAAACATTCACCATATAAGAGTCTGTTTTTGACCGTAAATGCATCTCAAGGATATTGTGGCTCTATAGTTGAGTCTCCTTCTTTTCTCATCAAATTTAATTTCTTTCAAAGTGCTGGCAAGCTATTTACTGTTATGCCACTAAATTAACTCAATGTAATATCTCTCTTTGCATCACAAATACACAGTAAAAATGCAGACAAAAAGCAACCTCAACCAAAACTGGTCACAAAATAATTTCTTAAGACCAGTATCACTGAGGTGTGCAATGCTTTTTTCTACATTGCAGGTCCCTGTCACACTATCTTGGACTGACAGACAGATCAGGACCTCATAGAGACGCAGACAGGCGAATGTCACGTCTCACATCTGAACTTTAGACTTTCTCATCAATGTGACTGAGCTTAGCAGTGCAGCACACATTTCCTTTATCGTTTCATAGAAATAAACTGGGACGCAGACTCTGAAAAGTCAGATTTAAATGAATTTTCTACAGAATTCAGTCATTTATAAATTTCTACACCATCATAACAGAAAATTATATTTATAGCTTTGTTTTAGCTCACAAATCTTTTTTTTTTTTTAAGATAATGTTCATTTTGGAAATTCTTTCTTGTAAAAAGAAAATTATAATTTGCAAATGCCTCATTTGTGTATTTAAATGATAGCACAACAAAGCTCAGAAGTAATACTGCAAACTTTATTTATTTAAAAAAATTTTTTGCATCTAACTTGGATCAAGAAATTTGACAGCAGAAGATTGTGACCCTTTACACACATGTAGTTGGTGTACAGCCAAAGCCAAACCCTCCTGTACACTGAAGATACACTCAGTATCTGCAGAACTCCCATAAAAGAGCAGCATTTTCTGTAGACTTCATGGAAGCAGCCGTCTCAGAGTGTCCACGGAGAGATTGCTAATAAACCGTTCTTTTATAATGTCTCTCCGTATATAAAGTGAAATAGTTTGCAGATGGCAGCTGAGTTTAACAGGGAGCTCTGCGGCCAGACATCTGCTTATATTTCAAGGATAAACAAGTCTCACTTCTGAGAGACTCCAACTCACTTCCAGATCTGAACATTACCTGTTCATTTCCTTGTCATTACCGGCTCATTTCCAGACACAGGAAATTATTGCGGATAAATGAGGAAAGTATGGGGCTGAAGGATTACAAATGCTCAGTATTTATTTGACTTGAATGCAATTTCTGGAACGTAGAGAACTAGCTACCACCCAAAATCAAACAATAAACTTCAGACATTTCTTTCTCGTACACACATTTTAAGTGCTTTATTAGGGTGCGGTATTCATTTTCTACATTATCAGGTGAGATTTCTCTATACAAGAAAATACTGCAAACTCAAACTACCTACAACACCATGTCCAAACCAGTTGCGATGTGACAAATCTGTTCTTGCTGAAAGTAAAATAATATGTGCAGTAATAAAAAAAAATAAAATCCCACAGCCAATCAAATGTGTAGAGTGAGACTTTCAACCAATTAGATTCCACTGTGGTTGGAGCTATATTATGCAACGCAACAAAAATGAAAACTAATTGAAGAACTGATAAACGTCTTGCATAACAGTGGTTAGATAAGACAAAAGTGGTTATGATGCTTTGTTTCTTAACCATATAACTTTTCTCTGTTTGTGTAATTTGAACATATTGCTGAGGTTCAGGAACAGTAAATCAATATTTATTGCAAAATCTATTGACTCAAGTCAGGTAAACACTGAGCAAATTGTGCTTATGGTTTCTGATGTGTACTGGCCGTGGCCAGGGGCGGCAGGAATGATCGTCATCTTTGAGAGATGAGCGCAGAGTTTGGACATTTGAGATTGAGTTAAGTTTGTTAGTTGAGCAGGAATGCCTGCAGGTGTAAGAGTGTAAGAGAGACATCACATTAATCCACGTTAGTCACTGTACATAGAGAGGATGATGTTACCCATGGACATGAGGGATGATCGCGACATGATGGCAAGAGTTTCTCTCAGTTAGAGGTTGTTAAGAAAGTTTGAGAAGTCTCTGCTGGCTAGTAAAACAGACCGGCGTGAGTGATGTCAGTGGCCGCGGTGATGTTAGAGAATGGGCGGAACTGATATTAGACTGATCTCATGAGAAGTATTGCTGGGGGTGTTAACAGAGCAATGAAAGCTTGAAGTTAGACATGCAGACAAACACATACATGCAATTTGAAGAGAGAGAGAGCAGATTTGAGGAGCTGCATTGCTTTAATGGGGAGGTGATTGCAGGAGAAGGAGGTAGCTGGGCTTTATTTAGTGCACAAGCAATCTCACACACACACACACACACACACACACAACATACAATCCAAAGCACATCAATGGTCATGCAAGCATGAAGCAAAAAAACACACATCAGCGACAGTCAACAGAGCATGCATGTGTGACCTATAGATTAAAACACCAATAAATAAAAAAATAACCCAACAAATGCATCAAAGAATGTACAAAATAGTGCAAAGAATCCAATTTTAGCTTTGTCTGATCAAAAGAAAAAAAAAATACACGATTGGATAACCCTCTGTAACAAGCTGTGATCAGAGAGGGATTCCACAACAAGCAAACTCCTGATCCTGCCAATGTTTCTGCTGTCAGGGATGGACATCACTACATTTGAACCGTTTTCTGGACTGTCAAATTGTTGTAAATCTTCTGGTCTGAGGTGGATTAGGAGAATCTGTCTCTAATCAGCATCAAAGCTGTGCTTTACAGAGTCCTATACAAATACTGGAGAATGAACAAGCCAAAAGAGAAACGTGAACTCAGGGTCCAAAATGAACAGTCACCGAATGCCAATTGAGACTCGCTTTTTGTTCAACCATTTGGCTGGCTTTATTAGGAACTACAACATATACTGATATAAGTACATCTACAAAAAAGAATATAGATAAAGAGAGGAGATCAGATAATTTTTGAAATATAGTTTATCTAAAATAATGCAAAATAGTTTCCTGCAGAGTAAGAAATATTTATGGCCAGCAAATTTTCTCAATTTATTCCATATTGACTTGTGTGACAAAACTTGGGTGAACTTACTGAACAGATACATGAATGTTTTGAATAACTGACAAGAGAGTTCAAAACTAAGATTTGGATTATTTATGTTGGAATGTCTCATATGTGCTCTGCAGGTGTCAGTGAGGGAGACTGTAGAACAACAGAGCTGAAGATATCTCGCCCAAGGCCACATAAAGTGAAGTATGTGTTAACACAATTGAAGACCTGAAGAGATCGCTAGCAGAGAGATCGGAGTGACCCAGAAATGGCTGCCAGAACCTGGAACAGTTTAACCCAACCAGAACCTCCTTATTAAGAACAATTGGTGGCTATATGGTTATTTGAAAATTCTTTATGTTAAATAAGGCTCTTTAGATGAGTTTACTGTTTTCTGTACTTATAAAGCAATAGTACAGTACCCAGATGGTTTCCAAAAAACATTAAAAAATCCATAATTAATGTTATTTATTTATTTTTTGACATTTTCATGACAATTAGGCGCACAAAAAATACAGTTGAAATACAACATGGTACTTTTCTGCGTTTATTTTATGTAGAACAATTTTTTGGGAGATGTCGAAAATGTGTTTAATTAATATGACCCAGATGCGAAATTAATCCAAAAAACCTCTTAGTGGTTCTTTTACGCCCAGCTGTAACTCTTTCTTGTGTTAACTGAAACTTATTTTGCAGTGCTGTAAGTCCTGGAAGACCAACATTCTTCGACAGTGTTGTTTTTATTTTCCTCAAGTTTTCATACTTCAAAGTGAAAAAGCTAATTTGTCAATGTCATTCAATGTTCTTGTCTAAATGAAACTTGTTTCTGCGATAATGTACAGAAATCCTGGGTTCAACCACTTCGGGTTTTTTGGAACGATAATGACTCTCTTTTAAATAAACAATGCTGAAATGAAAACCTCTTTTGCTTTGCTGCCATCTTATTTGCTGTCTGTTTGTATTGTTCTCCACATCGGAAGTCCTCACCAAATGGCTGATTCCAAAATAAACAATGAAAGCTGCTTTAGCCAGCTTAAATACTTGAGAACTCAAAAGGCTTTGTGGCAGTTCACTGGCGTAACAGAGCGGGCCCTCTGAAAAAGGAGAAGAGCAGAGCAGACAGGGGATTGCTGCCATCTTTGAAATTTGAACTAGTATATAAACAGGTCTGATCCGCTAAGCTAAGGATGGATTCCTCCGATTGTTCTTTGACCTCTGAGTTCACGCTTTGAACAACAGCAAATCACCCTGTTCATTTAGAAAGAATGAAGTTGCTATCCTCTGTTTTCGCAAACATACCAGATTACGCTAAACAAAATGCCTACAATTCATGAGCGTGCACACAAGAAAAACTTCTGTAAACAAGTACACAAAAATACTTAATACGAACCAATCCACAAAGAAATCCACATGACTCAAGAGTTGTTTTCACACTTCAACTCTTCCCATCTTTTGTGATGCAACCACAGCAGATATTAGACACAAGTGTCTTTCTGTGCATTAATAGTTAAAACCAAAGAAACAAAAACACGAGTACAAATGTAAAGTAAAGAGTCATTACTCTGTCATAGTGATAAACTGTTGCCGCTAGTACTCAATACTGCTGTTATAAGCCAAATAATAAGCAAATCAAACTACAAAAAAAAAAAAAAAATCTGACTTCATTAAAAAAACAGCCAGATGGATATTTCGTACGGACTACAGTACAATTTGCAATTGGCATGAATGTAATCTAGCAAAAAAACTAAACAAAAGCATGACTGAAAAGCTGAACATTGGTTTCCATTTTTTAAACAAAAGAACCACGGTTTGGAGCCAAAAAACACAATGCATCGATCTCAGGTTCAGACTGAGTAATCGAAGTGTGAAAACAGCCTAAAAGATCCATGAAGTTGCTTTAGGGCTTTTTTTACACCACAAATGTCTGAAAACAACAAAACATCCACAGTTCTGACACATGCAACATAAAGAAGAAGACCAGGCTGAAATGTAATGCAGCCAGCAGCATGCATGGGTTTGGAAGGGAGAGGACAGTGTCAGAGATTCAGGTAGAGCAGAGCTCCAGAGAGACTGGTACACGACAGGGCAGGAGCTGCCAGCAGGGGGACGGACGACGCCTCCCATCCGCCAACCCTCTGCGTAGGAGGAGAGATAGTGAAAAGAACGCACCTTCCCGCTGGTCTGAGAGTGAGGAGTGGATTGATTTTGGATGGCAGGGTGCGATGAAGATGGAGGAAGGGAAACAAAAGAGAAGAGAGCAGGAGGAAGACAAGGAGAAACAGAGAGAGTAAAACAGGCAAATATTCTGCTTATCCATAAAAGAGAGATGAGAATATGGAGACAATAACAGCACCAAAACACACTCGTGCATCCATTCATTTCTAGATTTCTTGTATTATAAATCAAGGTGTATTTTATGACAGTTTATGCATAACATAGGTCATAGGTCAGATTTGAATGTTGATGCATTGCAAGCGTATACTTAACATGCGATCTTTCATTAGTGTGGTGGTAATTAACCTCAAACAAATTATAATTACTATAGGCTAACCCAAACCCTACCCTACAAGAAAACATTTTGCATTTGTAGAATAAAAAACCCCCACTATGTTATGAATTGTTTTACGTACACATGTGTGCACACAAAATGAATTAAGTAACATAGTATCTGCAATCTGCAAAAAAAATATTTTCTTAGAATTTTGTTTTGTTTTTCATCACAATTATTTAAAAAATTCTTTAATCAAGATATATTTATTTGAGAAGCAAAATGTCTTGCTTTCTGAAAAATGTGTAAAATTTAAAGTGAGTTCATGCTTAAAAAGAGAACAAATTTCTGCCAGTGGGGTCAGAAAAATAAACTTTTTCCTTTGAATTGAGTTTTTATCTTTTATAATGTGTCATAGTGGACCACAACCGATGCCGCGTCTGCAAACTTCACAACATCCTGACAGAGAAACTAGCATGTTTAATTTTTTTCGGTCTTTCACGATGGGTTCCGTCACATCTGTGACGTTGACCAATAGGAGAACAGAAGCTCTTCCGTAAACAGCTTTCAAACATAGAAGGCGGACAACTTAGAGTGGTTAAAATTAGTTTTTAACACTGTTCCTGACACATTATAACACTGTTTTAACACATTATAACCCCAACGTTTGTCTGTGTGCTGCACATTTTACAGAGGACAGCTTCCAGAACCTAAGAGAGCACAGTGCAGGCTCTAAGCAAAAGGTTTTTCTGAAAGATGTAGCCGTTCCCATTTTGTCGGGACACTCTGTTGTTTATGGATCACAACTTGTAAGTATGTCTTAGTATTTGTAGTTGTGTTTTCTATTAACAGTTCCAATTATAAGTTTTATGTAGTTGCTATGATGTAAACAAAGGGCAAAGCTTAGTGGACGTCATAGTGGACGACAACCGATGCCGCGTCTGCAATCTTCACAACATCCTGACAGAGAAACTAGCATGTTTCATTTTTTTCGGTCTTTCACGATGGGTTCCGTCACATCTGTGAGGTTGACCAATAGGAGAACAGAAGCTCTTCAGTAAACAGCTTTCAAACATAGAAACACAACGAAACAGAGACGATGGTATTGGTGTTGCTAGGTGGAATTATGCAATGGAGGAAAGGTTTGTGGAGCTTTGGCAACAACACTTCTGCCTTTATGATGTTTCCTCGAGGAACAGCCACCACAAAGTGAAAAAAGATAAATGCTGGTGAATGATAGCGGAGGTGCTTCAGCAACCCGGTGAGTACTGGAATTAGCATTAAACTAACAGTAGCCGTTGTTTTTTTATGCTCGTTTCTGGAAGTCTAGTTCTACCTTCTCGATGACATCACACATGACATTAAAGACAGCAAGCGATGATTAGTCTGGAAGCAATGTGTAGTCTGACATGTTTCTTGTCCAGTTTAGGAGTCAAAATCAAAAATTCTGACAGAGACGATATCATGTAGTCTGTCATTTTGCTTCTCAAGTAAATGTATCTTGATTTAAGAATGCTTAGATATTTGCCTTAGAAAACAAGACAAAAAGTACGTAAGAAAATCAAAAAATGTTTACATTGTTCTGCCTAAACCTCCCAAATTTACAAAGGCACAAACACACACACACAAACAAAGAAACAAACAAACACAGAAGAAGCATGATGCAGGACCCTCAACAGTGCTTGAGTGTCTCAGTGTGATAAGGCACATGGGAATGAGAGTGAATATGCACACATCTTTCACATGAAAGGATAAGCACTTATGGAATGATCACTCTCTTATACAGTGATAAAAAGGTGTAAACACCTACTCACTGCAGTTGAACCCAAAGAAAAAAGACAGAGAAATTAGAGTAAAAGAGAGAGGGTGAGGAAGTGCACTTAACAAACACACACAGGCCCACACACAGTGTTCAGAAGAGATCAGTTAGATGTACGTGTGTGTCAGTGAAGTTTACACACCTGTAGAGAGACTCTAGTTAGACTATAAACAAGAACAAAACCACATCACTGCATACAGAAAATATCCTCATTAGTAGAGCTGGGTGATATATTGAATATTTACAATATATGCAATATTATTTTTATTTGTTGGCAATATGAAATTGGCGTTGTAGCATTACTCATTTAATCTCAGTATCAAAAACAGTTGGAAAGTGAATCAGTTCTTTCAAATTGTCCATTTCAATGAATAGATTCAATGATTCCTTGATTCGTTAGATCAAAATGTTCATTGAAGTGCCTGTATGGCAATTTATATGCTTTAAAACATTTTAGTAAAAATATATACCTAGGCAAATACTATTTAATGTATATTACTATTTATAATAAATAGAATAAAATATAATACATAAATAAAACTGATTATATATTCTTCTCATTCATTTAAAACCCTTGTGAAAAACATTCCTTAATTATGTTTTAACTTTAACATTTTTACTGTACTTTACTTCTTGCTTTAAGCATTTTGAATTTACTTGCAATGACTGTTTGGTTAAACTGATGCTTACTCTCAATGAAAAAACAAACAAACATCCTTTTAAAGGATTAGTCCACCTTTAAATAAATAACAATTTGAAGCTGCAGTGAAACTAATTTTGACCTTCAACTGTTTGGTGCCCATTGAAGTCTACTATATAGAAAAAAATCCTGGAATGTTTTCATCAAAAACTTTAATTTCTTTTCGACTGAAGAAAGTAAGACATGGACATCTTGGATGACATGGGGGTGAGTAAATTATCAGGAAAAGTTTATTTAAAAGTGGACTAGTCCTTTAAGCAAGTACTGAAATTTTGAGATGTAAGCCATGCTAAAATATTGCATACAGTAAATTTATTAAGGTCTATATCATCCAGCCCTACTCATTAGTTATAGAATAACAGTGCAAGATAATACACATAGTTAACTATGAAGACACATCAATAGTAAATCCTTGAACAGAAAAGCAATAAATGTATGACACTTCCATTGAAAAATTCATGGGCTAACAAAATGAGAACATCTCTCTCTCTCACCATAAAGCATCAGATACTCATACATATATATTAAATGTCATTCATCAAACGGCACGTCCTGAGAGTGTGTGTGGTCTGTGTAAAGATCAAAGGGCTCCGGAGAGAATTCACATGATATGATCTTCATGATGCATCATTTATATGAGTTTCTCTCTGATTGGTCGAGGGCTTGAGGAAGAAGACCAGGAGAATTTATGGACAAAGATTTGTCTCTAGTTCTCATTTCCCCTGCTTTCATATTGAAAGCACACACACACATACGCAAAATTCAAAACACACTATCAAAGAGCAACGTATCATCATATTTAAAGGTTTGAATTTGAAGTGGTCTTTAAGCACTTGCTAGGCAAAAGTGGGAGTTAAATAAAAGGTTTTTCTTTGAAACAAGGATTTAGTGATCTCTGAACCTGCTGTAATAGATCTCAACATTAATGAGGGAATTTCCACAATGGGATTCTCCAATCTAGCTGCAAGTCTCAACACGGTCCTTTCGTTGATGCCCTGACAACACCTACACCATTTCCAACCTTCATGACCAGCAGCATTAGAGGATACTTTATCTAATTTAATATTCTTTACTATTTTAAAATATATTCTGCACTTATATGCAGAATCCTCTCTCTGACTTTAATTAAATAGGCTGTTTTTGCTACTGTACTTTTAAGACTTTTATATGTAAATTATCTCTTATGGAAGGCTGACCTCTTTACAACTAACAATTGATGCGGTCTGCACAGTTTACTGCACAGTTATTAAATATATTCTGCAAGAATCAATTTAATACTAAACAAATGTTGCAAAGATCGCTAATGGAAAAATAATGAAAATATAATCATTGTAATGCCATAAAACAGTTTTCAGCTGTCAACTATAATCATCTTGAATATAAAAGCTCTTAAAAATTACATTGGTCGTAAAGATTAGCTTATAATTTCACAGTAAAGGCTTTAAACCAATAAACAAACCTGGGGAAGGAAAAAAAGTGAAAAAAAAATTCACAGTAAAGGAGTTGGAAAGTTTGATTAATTTCAAGTAAATCAGTTCTTTCCATTCCAATTAATAGATTCAAGATTCAATGATCCACTGAATCGAAGATTTATTTGCTCAGAATTGCCTTTGTGGCAATTTTAAGTCTAAAAGGTTTTAGCAAAATATATATGTAGGCAAATACTGTAAAAGGGGTCCTAATATGCTTTTTCACTTTTGACGAGTGTCATTGTTTTTCCACCCTGGAAAAAGTTTGTCCTAAAGCGGACAAACTTAAAGTGGTTCAAATTTATTTTTAACACTGTTCCTGACAGATTATAACACTGTTTTAACACATTATAACCCCAAAGTTTGTCTGTGTGCTGCACATTTTACGGAGGACAGCTTCCAGAACCTAAGAGAGCACAGTGCAGGCTCTAAGCAAAAGCTTTTTCTGAAAGATGTAGTCATTCCCATTTTGTCGGGACAATCTGTTGTTTATGGATCACAACTTGTAAGTATGTCTTAGTATTTGTAGTTGTGTTTTCTATTAACAGTTCCAATTATAAGTTTTATGTAGTTGCTATGATGTAAACAAAGGGCAAAGCTTAGCCTCCGCTAGCCTGCTAACTAATATTACAGTATTGATGTAGTGTTTACTGTAGTTTTTCTAAACTTTTGCTTTTGTAAGACTGTTCACCGCCCCTTAGGAAAATTATCCATGGTTTTGTGACCACAGTTTTCCGACAAACATGATTAAATGGTGGATAACATCATATCTGTAATCTATAAGAAAAAAAAAAACACATACCACTCTGAAACGTCCTGTGAAATAGTGTTGTCAAAAGTACCAACTACGGTACCAAGTCGGTACTGAAATTTTAAAAACTTGACACTTTGAGCGCTGTTGAGTGGGTTCGTAAACACCTCTGATTGGCCATTGTGTTCACGCGCTCATCAGATATGTCTGTGATTGGCTACAATGATCAATGCTTCAAAAACATGTTGTATATAGACTCTTCACTGAGCGGGAGCGTGCTTTCAAACACTCCTGCTTTCAAAGCACTTTAAAATTCAAACACTTCCGTGTTTATCATTGTAGCCAATCACAGGTTTAAAAATGTGACGCTTTGAGTGCCGTTGAGCGGATACATAAACACCTCTGATTGGCCATTGTGTTCACACATTCCGTTCAACAGCGCTCAAAGCATTTTTTTTAATTTCAGTACTGACTTGGTATCGAAATTGGTACTTTTGACAATGCTACTGTGAAGTCCGTGCTTGAGATCCGTTCTGCACAATCCTCTTGTTCGTTAACATTGTCGGGGTCTGAATAGGCTTGAATTGTTTTGAAATTGATGGCATCCTTAATATTTACATCTGAGCAGAACTCACTGTTATGAAGGGGTGTGACATTTCCTGAACACGTGCTAAGCAGTGCCAATCACAACACACTGGGCCAGCTAACCAATCAGAGCACATTTAGTATTTCAGAAGCAGGGGCTTCATCGAAACCAGAAATAAACGGTGTGTTCGAGCCAGATTGGGGAGAGAGGAGCTGTAATAATGTAAAATATGTTGAAAAATAATGTGTATTTTGATCAATCAAGCATGAAAACATATTCTAGTACACCCTAAAAACAAAATCAAGACTTCGTAAAAGGGCATAATAGGACGCCTTTAACTGTGCATTACTATTTATAATAAATAAAATATGTGGAAATATGTGTGGAAAACAATGGAGAAGTTCTCCGCTGCAGAACCCAGTTTCTATTAAGACAAATGGGTGATTAAAGAGAAATGTGAGTTTTTGAGGGACAGGTCCTGTTCTGGCAGTGGTGAAGCCTGTATGGAGAGCAGATCGAGATGAAACGGGATGGGGTTTTGGATTTGGTTGAAGATCTTACCTCTGACGTAGAGGTTGGCAGGAGCGGAGTAGCGTGTTCCTGCGCTGTTCACTGCCACACATTCATACTTGCCCTGGTCCGACTCCTCGCTGTTCTCGATCTGCAGCGCCCCTGCAAACACAACATAAGCAATCACAAACCCGACAGAAATGCTCTCTCCCACACTCTCTCACAAACAATCGAAACCCCCTTCGCTTTAAACGAGGGTGGCCCGAGGAAAATATTTTTTTTTCTACCTAAACAATACATACACACTTCATTGACTAACACTCGGCTGGCATATGACCTTTCTCATCTCTCTAAATACTGAAAGAAAAGAGCAACATCTTTCAATCCATAATTCAATAAATCTAAAGCGAATTATTTATTCATTGTGGCAAGTAAAAAGATCTGCAGGCTATGCCAGCTATAACCGTCACTGTACATAAGCTCTGCTATTCTGCTAGACGAGACAAAGCCGTGCTCTTGGAGAATGGATCTATTAAGACATAATACAGCCACTGCAATTACTGTCAGTTTATCCTCAATGCATCCAAGCAAAAGAAAGTCCAGGTGTACTAAAACTAAAAGCCTGTTTTTTTTTTTCTGCCAGCAATATCATGACAGATAAAGTTCTCGCAGTTCGTTATCTCCATCTCATTCGGCCACTTACCTGGCTTCAGCATTCTTTCACCATAATAACACGTAAATTAACACAAACATTTCATTGACATTTTGTTCTGACAAAGAAAAGGAAATAATTAGCTTATTAGGTTTTTTAGTATGGCGGTGCTGTTCATTTGCGTGATGTGACATACATCATGCAATCTGTGGATGATGGAAGCACACCGAGAAAACTAAAAATGTTGTCAGTGTATTTCAGAAATAGTCCTGAAATGCATTATGGGATGGGTTTAAACGTGTGCATTAACAATAGAAACATAATCGAAAGACTGTGAGTGTATGAGACCTCATTATGATACTGAGCATTAACCTCGCTCCATGAGTGCATTATACTAACAAATGACCCTTTAAAACACTTATAGCACACATAAACACATACACACAGATTAGATCTGTTCCAAACCCCAGTGAGCTGCCTCGCTGTCTAAAGGATACTGTTCTAAAAATTGTTTTAAATGTAAAAGAATAGCAGAGTCCGCACCACAACTATAACGATAACAGCACAGAGAAACGATATCGCTGGAATCACTTTCAGAATGATTTTTTTTTACTTCAAAGAGCTTGAGCATTTAAAGTGTCAGTTCTGTTTATTCTGCAGTGTGCGCTCAGAAAAAACAGAATGATATCGTCTGCTGGTGTGGACGCTAATATAGTTATTATTATAGTTATGTTTATAGTTATCGTTCTTGGTGTAAATGGGCCTTAATGTCTGTTTACTAGAAACTTAATAAAATCTATATAGACCTACTAATACACATATTAAGACACAATAAAATTTAATATATATATACAGGTGCTAGTCATATAATTAGAATTTAATCAAAAAGTTGATTTATTTCACTAATTCCATTCAAAAAGTGAAACTTGTATATTATATTCATTCATTACACACAGACTGATATATTTCAAACGTTTATTTCTTTTAATTTTGATGATTATAACTGACAACTAAGGAAAATCCCAAATTCAGTATCTCAGAAAATTAGAATATTACTTAAGACCAATACAAAGAAAGGATTTTTAGAAATCTTGGCCAACTGAAAAGTATGAACATGAAAAGTATGAGCATGTACAGCACTCAATACTTAGTTGGGGCTCCTTTTGCCTGAATTACTAAAGCAATGCGGCGTGGCATGGAGTCGATCAGTCTGTGGCACTGCTCAGGTGTTATGAGAGCCCAGGTTGCTCTGATAGTGGCCTTCAGCTCTTCTGCATTGTTGGGTCTGGCATATCACATATTCCTCTTCACAATACTCCATAGATTTTCTATGGGGTTAAGGTCAGGCGAGTTTGCTGGCCAATTAAGAACAGGGATACCATTGTCCTTAAACCAGGTACTGGTAGCTTTGGCACTGTGTGCAGGTGCCAAGTCCTGTTGGAAAATGAAATCTGCATCTCCATAAAGTTGATCAGCAGCAGGAAGCATGAAGTGCTCTAAAACTTCCTGGTATATGGCTGCGTTGACCTTGGACCTCAGAAAACACAGTGGACCAAACACCAGCAGATGAAATGGCAACCCAAACCATCACTGACTGTGGAAACTTTACACTGGACCTCAAGCAACGTGGATTGTGTGCCTCACCTCTCTTCCTACAGACTTTGGGACCCTGATTTCCAAAGGAAATGCAAAATTTACTTTCATCAGAGAACATAACTTTGGACCACTCAGCAGCAGTCCAGTCCTTTTTGTCTTTAGCCCAGGCGAGACGCTTCTGACGCTGTCTGTTATGCAAGAGTGGCTTGACACAAGGAATGCGACAGCTGAAACCCATGTCTTGCATACGTCTGTGCGTAGTGGTTCTTGAAGCACTGACTCCAGCTGCAGTCCACTCTTTGTGAATCTCCCACACATTTTTGAATGGAATTTGTTTCACAATCCTCTCCAGGGTGCGGCTATCCCTATTGCTTGTACACTTTTTTCTACCACATCTTTTCCTTCCCTTCGCCTCTCTATTAATGTGCTTGGACACAGAGCTCTGTGAACAGCCAGCCTCTTTTGCAATGACCTTTTGTGTCTTGCCATCCTTGTGCAAGGTGTCAATGGTCGTCTTTTGGACAACTGTCAAGTCAGCAGTCTTCCCCATGATTGTGTAGCCTTCAAAACTAGACTGAGAGACCATTTAAAGGCCTTTGCAGGTGTTTTGAGTTAATTAGCTGATTAGAGTGTGGCACCAGGTGTCTTCAATATTGAACCTTTTCACAATATTCTAATTTTCTGAGATACTGAATTTGGGATTTTCCTTAGTTGTCATTTATAATCATCAAAATTAAAAGAAATAAACGTTTGAAATATATCAGTCTGTGTGTAATGAATGAATATAATATACAAGTTTCACTTTTTGAATGAAATTAGTAAAATAAATCAATTTTGATGATATTCTAAATTATATGACCAGCACCTGTATATATATATATATACATATATATAAAGAGACCTTGAGTGAAAGAAGCAACAACAAAAAAAAAAACTATGATCGTATATATCAATGATACTATAACACTGGCATCATCGCATTCCTGACTGTAACCCAAACAGTAATGCATGACGCTAACAACATCAAGGGTTTGAATCCCATGGAATGAATAAACTGATAAAAAGTATAGCTTGAATGCAATCTAAATCGCTTGGGACAAAAGCATCTGACAAATACATAAATGTAAATGCCACCAACTAGGTAAAACTACATAACTGTTTGTAGCAGCAGAATAATAATTTAAAAAACACACAGATAAAGCATCAATTAATCATCCAATGCATGTGCTTTGCTGTTAATTTTGTTGAAATAGCGCTAAAAATGTTTTCTGTGTATATCTGCAAATGAAAAAGACTTATAATATTAACTTTTATTGTTATTTATGCTTTTTTTCTGACCAAAATCACATTATAATTATGATTTCCAAACTTCCAGTAACTAATGAGTGAGAAGTTTTTATTGATACTTTGCAATATATGATGTTGCCTTTGGTCAAAAGGAGGTATTTTTTAATTTAGCTGTTTTCTATTTGCAATAGCCTTCACTTTATGCCTATACTTACAAATGCAGCTCAACAGCGTGTGGAACAGAGCTACTGTCTCTTTTACCTCTAGTCGTCAGAAAAGCAGGCATTTCTATTACTTATTACATCTGAAGTGGTAGTATCAGACTGATTTTAAAAGAGGTCATTCTGCCCTCTCTCAGTCTAATCTCACTTTCTTGCCCTGACATTCCCTCTGAAGAGATTGGCTCAGAGTTACAGTCAAATTTTGCATTCTTTTCTTTTTCATCAGACCTGTCATGTCAGCGGTGAGCTTTTCTATCCCTCAGTTTGGCCATTCTGGACTCTCCTGCTAAAAGCCTGGAGATGAGAGGTGCTTGGTTAATACAAACTGTCATAATGACATTAAGTTTTTCTGCTGTGGGGAATGAGATGTTGTCAAGGTATCTCACAATTTCTCAAGCCGCTCTGCAGCTCTGCTCAGTTATTGATCAGACAGACTGTCAATCATCAGAACAGGCCTACATCTTTGAAAAAAGGTCAGTTCAGATGAAATTGACAGTTAAGCACATTTCCCCCAAATTCTCATTACTGTAATGTATTCAGACACGTTAATTTAGATTTTTTTTTCATTTCTGTTACTCTCAATGATGATACTCCCTACTGTAATAGTATACTGTATATAAATAGTTTTTTTTTAAATCAGCATATAGTCAGTGCAACAAATACTAATTTATTAATATTAATGTTAATATTAATATCATGCATTTACATTACAAAATAAATTATCAGTACACAATTTCTATGAATATATTAGCATAGAAATCATTTTATGATAATATTTGGGGGAGAATGCATTAAATTCTCATTAAAATAAAGTCTCAATGCAAAATTCTTAGTGCTAAAACAGATTTCATTTTATTTATGCAAAAGGTAATAACTTCAGATTTGGTGGTGAGATATGGTGAACATGTTCTTGACAGGTTTTGTGAGATTCACCCATAAAGATATACAAATAATCAGATGCATCTTTGTAGAGAAAACAACTGCAGGTTTCTGGTGTTTTGGTATAGCTGTCTTTAAACATACTGATGTATTCTTTTCAATTAGGCTGAATCAGACGTCCATTAGTGAGACAGACGAGCAGAGGTTCATGCACAGAGACGAGGCCGGATTGAAGACGAGGAGGAAGACAAAGAGAGAAAGACTCCAGAATGGGGACAGGGTGATGGAGGGAGACACTTTGAGGTGAAAACGGAATCAAAAGATGACGCACTTGGATATTTTCTGTTTTCAGCATTCTTACCTCTGATTGGTGTACCACCTGGTGAGGTAATATGAATGCAAATAAGATTAAAGAGAACTGTTAGTGTGAAAGAGAGAGAGCAGGAGCTAAAGAGAGAAGAGGAGAGAAAGATGAACAGGAGAAAAATATTTCTTATTTAAGTAGCGGCATGTACAATCTTCCCAGAAGATGTTTGACTCTTCTGTTCTCAGTGTGTGTTAATTCACATTACGTAGTTTACATTTGCTGCTTTAGGCCAGAAACATACTCTATGCAGGCACACAAAAGAGCTTTGTCCCGTTGTACACACATGATGTCCGTTCTTAAGTTACTCCTCCAGTACTGAAGGGAGTTACTGCGCTAAATGTCTGTGCAATCATAAGATATGTTATTATTAAGGTAGCTGGCTATAATCATGGTGAATGTTTGATTCATTTAAACTAAACTACACAGCAAAACATGACAGTAGAGTACTTGGAAAAGGAAACTGTTCATAGAAGAAGAGTTCACACTAATATCTGCAATAGTGCCACATATGTAGCTTGCACTTTGAAATGAACTGCATTTGGACATATTTTCAAGCACCATGTGGTAAATCAAGCTTGTTTAGCTAAAAGTCTCTGAGTTCATGTACTTGTGTAGAGTATGTGTTGGCCTTTAAATGACTCATTCTTGTGACAGCTGAGCCAGTAATAATTTCAACTCTCTCTGCACAAGGGTCTTCGGCTATTTTTACAGTGATGCACATTCTACCTCCAGCACAACTTTGGCCTTTGGATCCGACCACAGCTGTGCTAAATAAATACAGTTGTCTGATGCAACACAGAAGAAAACCTTTTTGAGAGTGGAAAGTGAGAGTTCAGTCTCATTGCATTGACCGACCCTTGAGTCTTATTATTTTCAAAAGAGAAAGTGACTTTTTTTAACTTTGAAAAAAGCGTTGTCTGTTGACTATGATGCAGATTCTTGTCAATCCGGATCATAAATCAACAACTCCACCATGTGAAAACAGTGCAGATTCAGGAAGGGGGTCAGAGACACGAGGAAGGCCCTGTAAACTGTGTGGATTGTGGTCCAAAGCCATCAGCAGTTTACAGAGAGCCTGGCGTACACTGGGACCCTCAGAAAGCCCAGGATGTCCAAAATCCTGCCGTCAGGATGAAGGACATTGGGCAGAGTCTGCAGTGTAGCATGAGCATAATGA
Source organism: Anabarilius grahami (assembly GCA_003731715.1). Lineage (NCBI taxonomy): Eukaryota > Metazoa > Chordata > Actinopteri > Cypriniformes > Xenocyprididae > Anabarilius > Anabarilius grahami. The sequence goes on along the minus strand of RJVU01051519.1, from coordinate 271,983 downwards.
AGAATAGTAGGACTTTACTATATCTTCACTATGGCTAGAGGGAGAAAACTCAAGTATGTGTTCATTTTTTTTCCCTTAAAGAGCAGTTAGAAGTAAGAGTTCTCCATTCGCCGGCAGTCGAGAGACAGTCGCTATCAATCCTGGCTGTATTTAAGACTTTAAACAGCAGCTACACTGGACATCCATTATCTTACTCAGGAGAAATCAATAATCAGCCTGACACATCTCTGTTCATAAAGATCTGAACACCAATCATCATAAATCACCTCTGCCTGAGAGCTTAGTCTGGCATAGTGGTTAAAAATCAGTAACAAATGACTAGTGGATTTTCACCTTTCTATCATCTGCCAGATAAAAACATTTGATAATAAATGCGTATATAAAATAAAAATGTGCTAATAAAAGTAATTGCACAACTCAAGAAGATGCTCAGTTTGAAGCTTCATGTGTGTCTATAGCACAAATGATGCAGCACATTAACAGCTGAAATGAATACTTATGGTTAAGGGTTTGCTTGAGCAATGAACTATTTTGACAGACTGTGATGTACTTTTTTTTTTTTAAATATATATATTTTGTGTTTCATTACCTTGGAATTAAATTACAGAAAACTACACTGGAAAAAAATGGTGTAGAAACAATTTTAAAGTGCCCCTATTATGGATTTTTGAAAATTACCTTTCATGTAGTGTGTATCAGAACTCTAAGTGAATGAAAACATCCAGCAAAGTTTTACATCTGTAAGTGCACCGTATATAAAGTTATTGTCTCTCAAAAGTAAGAGTCGACTCTGAGTCAATTAAACAAGTCGTTTGTAAAACGAATCCCAAGCCGTTTAGCATATTGCCCGCCCACTTATTGTGCATGCAGATGCCAGGGAAAATTATTTTTTTCAACAATACCACAGCAGTACAATATTTTGTTGTATTCCTGTCATTTTAATGACGACTGCTTCTCAAACCTTGGGGAGTTTAACGCAGGATTCACAAAACGCTTGGTCTTAAAATATGGATCAATGTCCAGTTTATTTGGTCCAGCTTGCTCCTCTGAATCTCAACTTGTAAGTATGATTAATAATTTATGTTTATATTTTCTAGTGATCATTCAAAATTCTTAGTTTTGTATGTTATGTTATGTTGTGTAATGTACAGCCTAGTCTGTATGTCTCCTGCTAACTCACATTTCTGTAGTTCTGCTATTTATTTTCTGTGTTTTTATTATTACAGTAGAGTGGAGCTCTATCTGTATTGTAATAGGATGTGAACTAGTTAGTCCTATGCTAACTAGTTCAAATTCTCTCTGTAAACAGTAAACACCAATGTCAAACAATGATATAGCCATTTTTTACTTTGTTAATAGTTATGACGAAAAAGTCTGTACATATCTGGCCTAAATGTTTATCTTATGTTAGAGGTTTTCAGCTTCGCTTGGTATTCTGATACAGTTCCCACTGGTGCACCTACATAACATATAACAGTGACGCTGCTATCACGTCTTATAAATAACAAACTAAGGTGACGCTTACCATATAGAAACATATATAGACTCCAGTGGTCTAGACCAGGGATGGGCAACTTCAGTCCTGAAGGGCCGCTGTCCTGCAGGGTTTAGCTCCAACCATGATAAAACTCACCTGTCTGTAGCTTTCTAGTAATCCTAAGATGTTGATTAGCTTGTTCAGGTGTGTTTGATTAGGGTTGGAGCTAAACTCTGCAGGACAGTGGCCCTCCAGGACCGAAGTTGCCCTTGCCTGGTCTAGACCATATAGACTCCAGTCGTGATTGCGAATCGGTTTCTGGTTGATCGACTACTTCAGACGTTTCATAGTCGGACTCGGGCTCGAATTGATATGGTAAAATCGATGCTATCTTGTCTGTCCATACATTGTATACAATGTCTTGCGAATTGATAGCTGTCATTCAGTTATGGCAATGGGCACGCGGTGCGTGCAGTAGACCAATAACAATGGATTGGGCCATCTGACCAATCAGAGCAGTGTAGGCTCATGGAAAGGAGGGGTTTAGAGAGACTGATTCTTTGAACTGCTTCTAACGAATCGTTTACCAATCATTGAGAACTGAGGTGAAATTAAATGTATATTATGACAAAAAGAAAGTGTTTTTGACCTTGCATGCATGTAAACCCGTTGTAGGAGACTCCCAAAACAATATTAAGAACATTTAAAAAGGCATAATAGGGGCATTTTAAAGTCATAGAAATGCTAATGAATGGATTTTTTCTTTTGCCATTGGAAGCAAATGGGAATGCAAAAATTATATTTGTTGTAATTTTCGTTCACCACTATAGAAGTTTACCCATCTATGATGACTTATGCTTTTAAGAACCCTGGAAATGTGAAAAGGGTCCATAGTAAAAGTGAGGTTTAACTACACTAATATCTGAATGTGCTTCAGCTCACATGTGTAAGAGGCTTGACTCCTGACATATAGTCTACCTGTGAGTGTTTACATTGAGAGTAGCAGGATTACAATCCAAAGACACTCTCATCCTCTCTTTCCCATCTCTCTTTATCAGATTCTGCCTCCCTGCCTGCTTATCACCCAGTTTGCATTGTAAACAGATTGTTGATTGATGTCCAGGGAAGAATCACCTGCTTTGGAGGGGTTGGTGGTAATTACTCGTACACAATGACATGTTCCTGTGAGATTAAGGATCCGTTTGAAGAGGCAGGTATTGAATCATGAGTGTTTTTCCTATTTGTTCATAGCCATTCTGTAAAGGTCAAGAACTGAAAAATTGTTTCATTAGCATTCGTTAATGGAAAAAGGCCTTCACGCTAATGGCTAGAGAGCAAAGCTAATCTCAGGATCAAATAATGGACTGTATCCAAACAAATAAATTATGTGATTGTCTGGTAGCTGCGAGATGGATTGGCCAAGTGGGAATAATATGACAAATACGGAGCTGTTTGACGATTGACGCAGGAAATGGTTGTTGACAGGGGCCGACGATTCTAATCAAAACAAATCACTGTGCTGTCATGTTAATCATGTTTGTGTGTCCTAACCAGAGGGTTATATGAATAATAACTGTGAGTCAGTCTGTCTTCCTGTTTGTTTCCGTTTACTTTAAGACATGTAATGAAACCGGAGGCTCATTTTATCTGAAATGTCACTTGTCATACAGATGCACTACCTTAGCTGCTATAAAGCGCAATAGTAGGATTCCAGAAGTAAAAATCCCATTCATTCCCTCCACAGAGATTTAGTGAATGCAAACATTTCCTGACAGATCTACTATGAGCTCTGAGGTTCTGACGTAGAACCTGGAAGCGCTGGACGTAAAAAGCGTAGGAGAATGACACAGAATAGAAGATATTGTTGAATAAAATCATTATATTTATTTCGTTTTGCACACAAAAAGTATTCTTATCGCTTCATAAAGTTAAGGTTGAACCACTGCAGTCACGTCGACTATTTTAATGATGTCTTTAGTACCTTCTGGAACTTGAAAGTGGTGGTTAAATTGCTGTTTATTGAAGAGTCAGAGAGCTCTTGGATTTCATCAAAAATAGCTTAATTTGTGTTCCGAAGATGAACGAAAGTCTTACGGGTCATCTTGAATGTTTTGCAATAAACGTCAACCATGAGGTATTTTATACTTTTATTCAATGACTTACACAAGCTTTAAAAAGTGTAGGGTCACGTATTGAAATAAGTCTCTTCAGCTCACCAAGGCTGCATTTATTAGACAAAAAATTACAGTCAAAACACTAATATTGTGAAATATTATTAATATTTAAAATAACTATTTTATATTTGAATATATCTTAAAATGTAATTTATTCCTGTGATCAAAGCTGAATTTTCAGCATCATTACTCCAGTCTTCAGTGTCACATGATCCTTCAGAAATCATTCTAATATGCTGATTTGCTGTTCAAGAAACATTAATCTTACAGACCCTCAACTTTTGAACAGTAGTGTACAGGCAATAATTTTCTATTGTCATTTCTGATTCAATTATATAAATCCCTCATGAAATAAGTGCACAGTCTGTTTTAAAAGAATGTTCAAATACTTTCAAGTGTTTCATCAATGTGATTCGTCTGGGAGCTGGTTTGGTTCAAGGCTTAGAACTCTTTATTGAAGAATTTTCTGAAATCCCTATGGAGAAAATGATTGGGAAAATATGTTGTGGGGAAAAAAACTGGTCGCTCACTGTTGTGGTCTTTTATCTTTGTTGTCGAGGTTAAAAAAGAGGAGGTTAGAAAAAAATATGTTCAGCAGGGAACGCCGGCTTCAATGTATGCAATCATCATCTTTGTAAATAGCGAGTGCACTCATTATAGTTCATTCTTCAAGCTTTTTCGGCTTTTGTGTGCTTACAGGTTTTTTTTTTTTTTACCTGAACGGAGTTGTTTGATTCGTCCATTGCTGCTGTTAATGTCGACAGGCAGGAAGTCTTTGAACCAGGAGATCTCTGGGTCGGGGTTCCCGCTGGCGGCACACAGCATGGTGGCAGTGCGCGTTCGCTCCACCACCTTCAGCTGTGGACCCATGTCTATGGTTGGGAAGCCGTGAGGGATCTGGTCCTCTGGAAAACACACACACACAAAGTGACAAAAATAGAGGCGTCAGCACACATGACAGAATTGCACGATAAGCTGTACTTTTTCGGTTGGAAAAGTGGAACGGCTCGTTTTTCTAAAGCACAACTCTTACGAATGTTTCAATTGCAGGACCACCCGCGGCGAGCGGTCTGTAGCAGCTGAAATGCGTGACTGTAAGACACAGAGGTGAAGTAGAGATCACGGTGTGAAATCCACAGCTAATGTAAATACGAGCGGGCCGAGGCGTGACTAATCCGCCCGTGGTGTTTCGGGTCATGGATATATGAGGGTGATGGGGTGATTTCCCTCCGGCTACAGTGACACCTCACTGAATGTCTGGCTCTGCCTGAACCACAGTTTGACTACAGGAAGTCTAATGTTGGCATTTCTAAATTAGGCACCATTACTACTAAAATGCATTGGTAGAATTACATGTTATGTTCACATGCCTCTTTTGCACTACTGTTCACAGCTGGTGTTATTATGCATTTGAAATGCATTTCATCAAGCGGAGACTCTCTGATTACATACATCACTTAATATGTTGTTAGTCATAGCAACTACGTTCTGTTAAAGGGTTCATCGCATAAAATGACCTCATGTCGTTCCAAACCTTTGTGACTTTATATATATATATATATATATATGTATGTATGTATATATATATATACACTCACCTAAAGGATTATTAGGAACACCTGTTCAATTTCTCATTAATGCAATTATCTAATCAACCAATCACATGGCAGTTGCTTCAATGCATTTAGGGGTGTGGTCCTGGTCAAGACAATCTCCTGAACTCCAAACTGAATGTCAGAGTGGGAAAGAAAGGTGATTTAAGCAATTTTGAGCATGGCATGGTTGTTGGTGCCAGACGGGCCGGTCTGAGTATTTCACAATCTGCTCAGTTACTGAGATTTTCACGCACAACCATTTCTAGGGTTTACAAAGAATGGTGTGAAAAGGGAAAAACATCCAGTATGTGGCAGTCCTGTGGGCGAAAATGTCTTGTTGATGCTAGAGGTCAGAGGAGAATGGGCCGACTGATTCAAGCTGATAGAAGAGCAACTTTGACTGAAATAACCACTCGTTACAACCGAGGTATGCAGCAAAGCATTTGTGAAGCCACAACACGCACTACCTTGAGGCGGATGGGCTACAACAGCAGAAGACCCCACCGGGTACCACTCATCTCCACTACAAATAGGAAAAAGAGGCTACAATTTGCACAAGCTCACCAAAATTGGACAGTTGAAGACTGGAAAAATGTTGCCTGGTCTGATGAGTCTCGATTTCTGTTCAGATGGTAGAGTCAGAATTTGGCGTAAACAGAATGAGAACATGGATCCATCATGCCTTGTTACCACTGTGCAGGCTGCTGGTGGTGGTGTAATGGTGTGAGGGATGTTTTCTTGGCACACTTTAGGCCCCTTAGTGCCATTTGGGCATCGTTTAAATGCCACGGCCTACCTGAGCATTGTTTCTGACCATGTCCATCCCTTTATGACCACCATGTACCCATCCTCTGATGGCTACTTCCAGCAGGATAATGCACCATGTCACAAAGCTCGAATCATTTCAAATTGGTTTCTTGAACATGACAATGAGTTCACTGTACTAAAATGGCCCCCACAGTCACCAGATCTCAACCCAATAGAGCATCTTTGGGATGTGGTGGAACGGGAGCTTCGTGCCCTGGATGTGCATCCCACAAATCTCCATCAACTGCAAGATGCTATCCTATCAATATGGGCCAACATTTCTAAAGAATGCTTTCAGCACCTTGTTGAATTAAGGCAGTTCTGAAGGCGAAAGGGGGTCAAACACAATATTAGTATGGTGTTCCTAATAATCCTTTAGGTGAGTGTATGTATGTATATGTATAGGGCTGCATTTATTTTATCATAAATACAGTTAAAACAGCAATATTGTGAAATATTATTACTTAAAATAACTATTTTCTTTGTAATACATTTTAAAATGTAATTAATTCCTGTGATCAAAGTTGAATTTTCAGCATCATTACTCCAGTCTTCAGTGTCACATGATCCTTCAGAAATCATTCTAATATGCTGATTTGCTGCTCAAGAAACAATTCGGATTATTATCAATGTTGAAAACATCTGTGCTGCTTCATATTTTAAACTGTGATACATTTTTCGGGATACAATTATGAATATAAAGTTCAAAAGAACAATTTATTTGAAGCAGAAATCTTAAAAATGTCTTTGCTGTTACAATTTATCTTTCTTGTCCAGGATGCATCAGAGCACATTGTATTGTGTTGTTACACAACACAATACAATGTGACCACCTCTGAAAGTGGCTTGAGTGATCCGATCAAAATGTGGTTTCAATACACCATTTACACATTTGCATTTAGTGCTTCCCACTTGTGATTTCAATTACTTGAGATGGATGTCACTACCAGATGTAAACAGGGTCTATGAGGCAGAGAGCCCTGTTTCTCTGATATGTGGTTGAGAGGTAAGTAAAGGGAATGGCACAGAAGTTTACATAATGTGCTGTGAGTGTTTCTATGCATGTTTGAAATGGGAAATGAGGAGTGGATGAGCACAATCAGAGAGAAACCAAACAGCATCCTGCGGTCACCACACTCTCACTGCTAGCAGATAATGGAGGATAAAACTACTTTATGCAAATCAACATCATTAAGAACAGCAGGAGCAGACAGGAAACATTCGGGACTAAATGCTCTAACTGTTCTCCGTTCATATGCTAATTAAGCTTTACCAACACACAAGGGCTGCACAATTAATAGAGATAACATCAAAACTGTGATATGGTATAGTGTGGTTATCAAAAACGGTATTTTGATGTGAACTTGATTTAACGCTCCACATAAACTCAATCTTGGGAGCTGCTCTGATTTTGATTCGCTTTACCATTGCATATAGCAATGTGAACTGAAGAGGATCTGGATTCTTTTTCACTTAATTCTCTTTATTGCATCAACTAAAAGGGGTCTCACTTGATTCTTTAAAGAGAATAACTGTGAACACTTATAAAAAAGTGCAACTTTTCTACTGGCAGCAAAGCATTACATTTTATCTTTCAGCTTTCATTCATTTTTTTAATCAGTATTTTTGTTTTGTTCTAAAATATCTAAATGTCCTTAGAACAAGATACAATTTCTTGAGACACAAATTTGCGTAAGATAAATCTTGTTTTTAAAGAAAACAGCTTGAATTAAGTTTTTTCTTCTTACCCTTAATTGGCAAACAGTTGCTAGTTTTGTAAATCTCATTAAATTTTCCTACATTAATTATAAAAAAACAACAAAACTTTTCTAAACAAGTCTTAACATCTAATGTTTTAGGAATGTTAAGATATTTAATGGAAAACAAGACAAAAACGAATTAAGAAAATGTTTTATTGATTTTTTTGGAGTTCAAATCCCAATCATGATTTGAAAAAACAAACAAACAAACAAAAAAACAACAACAAATAAAATAAATAAATATACTAACAAATAAATAGATACAAAAATAAAATATTCAACATCTCACATTTCATTTTGGCACTGAAACAGTTAAACACTGTTTATGGGTTTTCCTTTGCAAATACAATGACGAAACCAGACTCCTCAGTGGTTAAATTACGGTGTCACTGAAGCACTAAAGTTTAGTTTTCTCACAGGGAAGTTATTTTATGCTACACTACAGCTGGAGAGTTTCTCTGAGAGACAATAGGAGGAAAAGTTGGGAAAGCCTTCATAAAGAGCTTAGCATGAGCCCTGCAATGATATATGAGAGAATATGCATAAATTAGGTGAGGGAGACTGCCTGGAGAGCTCGCTGTGTGTGAGAACATGTGCCTGAGGAACACCTCGTCCTGCTGGAGGAGCTGCCTTTGTCGCTGTGTTTGTTTTCTGTTGAGAAGGTGCATTGTAGGAAAGACTAGGTAAGGTCACTGTAGGGTCGCAATTATGCACCACAGGCCTTTGTGAGACATGCAGGTTTGGTAATAGACCCCAGTGGGAATAAACCAACACCAGCTGCAGTGAGATACACCTTCAGGTTCTAAAAGAATCGTCCATTCCAGGTCACTGCCACGGGGGAAGGAGGTTTGAGACAGACACTATTGTGCACTATTGTATCATGTGTGGTGTAGTGGCTAAGAAAAAGAATCACAAATTAGATTTTTTTAATATCTCAACTCTTTCTCCTTGCCAGCAATGCAATTAAATGTAGCAAATAAAGACTTCTGAGGAAGTCTCCTACTTCTCAGATGTTGCTCCTGAAAAAAAACAACAACAACATCAAAACAAAACAAAAAAACACCCCAGTAATCTCAAGTGTGTCTCCTCTAAAGTCGCAAAACAGATCTCAACAGGGTGTGCTGTTATCATTAACTAATACTAAAATTATTACAATCGTATTCATTTATTTAAATAAAGCTGAAATAAAATAAAATATAACGGTTACACTTTATTTTGATGGTCCACATTAGACACCCTACTAACTATAAGTAACTTTGCAACTACATGTCAACTAACTCTCAGAGTATTAGTTGACTGTTAGGTTAGGATTAGGTGTTAGGGTTTGGTTTAGTAGAATGAGTTGACATGTAGTTGCGAAGTTATTTATAGTCAGTTGAATGTCTGTCAAAATAAAGTTTTAGCAGACATTAAAGGGTTAGTTCAGCCAAAAATGAAAATTCTGTCATTATGTCGTTCCAAACCCATAAGACCTTCGTTCATCTTCGGAACACAAATTACGATATTTTGATGAAATCCAAGAGGTATCTGACTCCTCCATAGACAGCAATTAAATGACCACTTTCAAAGCACAGAAAGGTACTAAATAAATCATTAAAATAGTCAATGTGACTGCAGTGGTTCAACCTTAATTCAAACTTAATAATTTGTGTGCGCAATAACAAAAATAACGACTTTATTCAACAATTTCTTCTCTTCTGTGTCATACTCCTATGATGTTTACGTTCAGCACTTCCCTGTTTATCTCCGAATGCCGACTCAGTATTGGCCGACGCTGTTCACGTGAGCAGCACAATGCATGTGTGTGATGCTGACGCAAGAGCCGGCCAATACAGAGTCTTCGCTCTGACGTAGAACCTGGAAGCGCTGAACATTTTCTCGTCGCTTCATAAAATTGAGGTTGAACCACTGTATTCACATGGACTATTTTAACAATGTCTTTAGTACCTTTCTTGACAGTGGTAATTAAATTGTCATCTATGGAGGAGTCAGAGAGCTCTCACATTTCATCAGCAATATCTTAATTTGTGTTCCGAAGACGAACAAAGGTCTTACAGGTGTGGAATGACANACAATGCATGTGTGTGATGCTGACGCAAGAGCCGGCCAATACAGAGTCTTCGCTCTGACGTAGAACCTGGAAGCGCTGAACATTTTCTCGTCGCTTCATAAAATTGAGGTTGAACCACTGTATTCACATGGACTATTTTAACAATGTCTTTAGTACCTTTCTTGACAGTGGTAATTAAATTGTCATCTATGGAGGAGTCAGAGAGCTCTCACATTTCATTAGCAATATCTTAATTTGTGTTCCGAAGACGAACAAAGGTCTTACAGGTGTGGTGAATTTTCATTTTTGGGTGAACCCTTTAAGCAGACAGTCTAATACTCCTAATGATAGTTAGTTGACATGTAGTTGCAAAGTTACTTATAGTTATTTTTTTGTCTAAAGTGGACTATTGAAATAAAGTATTACCAATATAACTATTGAAAAACCAAAAATCAGAGATCTCAATATAAGCGCAAAATCTTTTCCTCAAATTCTCCCTCAAATGAGATTCCAGATTATTTCTGGAAAGATTGGCTCTCATTCCAGAAATATGACAAAGATTTTCAATGTCAAAAAACATTTTTCATTAAATATTACGTTTTCTTTAGAATGTAACTCCATTAATGCTTTATTGCAAAGTATTATTGCTTTGAGTAGATTATTAACATTTATTTAGTTTCTAACTAAAAATGACTAAAACAAAAAGAAAAAGAACAGAAAATAATTTGTTTGTTTGGGTTTTTTGTGTGTGCAATTTTACATATTCTGAAGAAAATGTGAGAGGTGTTTGTCTATGAAAAACCCAATGCTATAATGCCAGGACATTCTGGTTGACTGCCAGGGTTCTCAATGTTGTTTAGTTTAGTGTTATGAGGTTGCTAGGGTGTTGTGGGTGGTTGCTTAAAGCCCCAATTCAAAACAGTCATGCACCCCCTCGGTCTATGATATCCTGGTCCCCTAGTTAAGGCTCAGGTCCCTCGTTCAGTGTCAATCTTTCTTTTTTTCTTTTTTTTTTTTGCCTGCCTTAAAAGTAAATAAGTTTCAGGCCCTGCAGCAATGCAAATGTGTAGTCTGTGCCAACAACATCGTCCAAAGTGCTCCAAAAACAAAATGCACTAAAGAACTAAAATGAAGTTGCTTTTGAATCTGGGTTTCACCATGTCAGTTTGAGTTTATTTTGTTGCATGAACTTCACAAAGAATGGTTGTTAAACGTCACACTCTCTGGAGACTTTTCGTATCCAACCCAAAGACTTGTTTCAAGCCCTTTGTTGAACCTGATGGCTGAAGAAAACATGTTATACCTCCATTTGTGCACTTGAAAGAGAAAGAAAACAAATAATAAAGGAAAACCCTTGAAACTCAATCATCCTTATTAATTCTCCAATAATAGGGTGACGTGAATAGCCACACTGACAGCACGGCTGCGTTTTTGACCAGCTCACAGTGATGATGTCAGCATACATTATACATGCAGATTTTCCCACAGTAATTTAACACCAAGGTATTTAATTAAAGCATGCAAGGAGCTTGAAACAGGGCTGGCTCACCTCTGACAAATTAGTCAGGGGGAAATACTACGCCATATTACATGACCCCAACACTGCCGCAATTATTCGGTGGAATTCGTGGATTACTCCCTCCACCCTGTAATCCCTGAATGCTGAAATCACAGCAGAACTGACAGCCTGTCAGTCAGAAAGAATTAGCCACAGAGATGACGCCGTCCTGACATGCCTCACCGTCTCTCTCGCAAACCGTCGCCGGAATTCTGCATGAGCATGGAAACTTATTGCCATGGAAAACACATCAGGGGGATCGGGGACGACCCGTCATCGCCCGTTGGAGGAAATAAAATGAAAAACAACATTCTCCCTGTCTGTTTCCATCCCTGTCTTACCTGATAAGTTCATCACCTCAGGGAGATTATTAAAAACACCCAGACTGAACATATTACGCTCTGTAAAACAGACGATGAGCAGTGTGTCAGTACATATTGGTGTTGCCAATTGCAAACACATGACTGCACTTCTTAAGAGCTAAACTGACAATTAAGGATTCAACATTGTTTTTAGACAGACTGTAGAGTCTCAATCACATTTTAAAGTATTTAGGGATGGGTGGTGTGACCAAATAGTATCATCAATTATTAATAATTAATCATTTCTTCCTTTTTTTAAACAAATTAATGTTATGAAGCAACGAGAATACTTTTTGTGTGCCAAAAAAACTAAATGACGACTTTATTCAACAATATCTAGTGATGGGTGATTTAAAAAAAACACTGCTTCATGAAGCTTCAAAGCTTTACGAATCTTTTGTTTCAAATCAGTGGTTCGGAGTGTCAAAGTCACGTGATTTCACGCTTCGGATGTGTGTGCACAAAACGTTTCACACAGAGAGTACCAAATTTAGTTATCTTTCGCATCTTCTTGCGCTTGAATATTTAAAATCGCAAGGCTTAAAATTAAAAGCACGTGCAAAGGACAAACTTTCATGAAGATGCAGAACTGGCCTGGTTGGGACAGTTCTGTCAATTGTCCCCAGCGGCATTCACACTGATACTGGGCAGTCCTTCCTTATTGTCGAGCCCTGCTGTATTTTTTACAGATTTAATTTTGTTTTAGCAAGTATTTAAATATTTAAATAATTATTATCCAGAGAAAAATGTTGGATTATTCAACTCACTGCCTTCGCGCATTTAATTAATAAACCATCGGTTTGTTATATTGCCATTTTTCATGCTATAACCGATATGCTGATGGTTTTAAATTGATCAAAAATCGGCCGATATATCTGTGCATCTCTAATATGAACTAAGCAGTTTAAAGGGTTAGTTCACCCAAAAATGAAAATCATGTCATTTATTACTCACCCTCATGTTGTTCCACACCCGTAAGACCTTCGTTCATCTTCGGAACTCAAATTAAGATATTTTTGATCAAATCCGATGGCTCAGTGCAGCCTGCATCACCACAATAACACTCCCTTTTTCAATGCCCAGAAAGCTACTAAAAACATATTTAAAACAGTTAATGTGACTATAGTGGTTCAACTTTAATATTATAAAGCGACAAGAATACTTTTTGTGTGCCAAAAATAACAGAATAGCGACTTTATTCCACAATATCTAGTGACGGACGATTTCAAAACACTGCTTCATGAAGCTTCGAAGCTTTACGAATCATTTGTTTCGATTCAGTGGTTCAGAGCGCCAAAATCACATGATTTCAGTAAACGAGGCTTCGTTACGTTATAACTTCAATAGTTCACGTGACTTTGGCAGTTTGATACACGCTCCGAACCACTGATTCGAAACAAAAGATTTGTTAAGCTTCGAAGCTTCATGAAGCGGTGTTTTGAAATCTCCAAACACTAGATATTGTTGAATAAAGTCATTATTTTGTTATTTTTTGTGCACAAAAAGTATTCTTGTCGCTTTATAATATTAAAGTTGAACCACTGTAGTCACATGAACTGTTTTAATTACATCTTTAGTACCTTTCTGGGCACTGAAAGTGTTAATTGTCTTGCTGGCAATGCAGGCCTCACTGAGCCACTGGATTTTATCAAAAATATCTTAATTTGTGTTCCAAAGTTGAACGAAGGTCTTACGGGTGTGGAACGACATGAGGGTGAGTAATTAATGTCAGAAGTTTTATTTTTGGCTAAACTATAACCCTTTAATAATTCCTAACTTTTGAACTGTAGTATGCAGCTGAATCTCTTACACATTTCTACTGCCACACACTTAGTACAGTCATACCACCCAGACATAGACTGTATAAAATGCAGACAGAAATCTGTCGGACTACCCGGCCTGCCTTTGCATTGCAGGTCAGGTGTGTGACTGAAGCATAATGAAGTGGCCAATTCAGTCAGACATGTCACGATGACCTGTCCGCCCAGCTCTGGTGTGTGTGGGGAGAAGACGCCTCCACACTCGGGCTTTTTGTTCTCTGAGTGTTACTGTGACGAGGTGTTTGGCTCAGTATACCTGCTGGATTCTCAGACATTTCTGGAGGTGAATGAAAAAAAGAGTCACATTCACCTGAAACACAGACAGACAGAGGGAAGGATTTGCTCAGGGGAAGACAGAGGGATCTTTATGGGTTGCGAGTGTCGGTGAGAGTGTCTCATGCTGCTGGGCTTTGCTGAATTTAAAAGACATGAGACAATGTGACATTAGGCCCTGAGGATATTGTCTAATGTTACTAGGTTGTGAATTCCTGGACTAAATGCTGCACAGAATCAATATTTTTTTACGGTAAAGACTGTAAAAATGCTACAGTAAATAATTGGTTACTGGCAAGTTCCCTTACTCTATACAGTGAAAAACTGTAATATATCTACTGGGACATTTCATGAAATTTTACAGTAAAATATAACATTTTAGAGTTACAATTTTTTAAAGAACAAATCATATAATTTGAAGTAAAAAAAAAAACAGAATTCTCTCTGTGACAGCTCATATTTGATAGATTTTCACTGAAACAATATTTCTTCTTAGTTTTCCTTATCATTTATATACATTAAGGATTAGTACATGTTACATCCTATGTTATTAAATCAATGTTCATTGCATCATTTACTGTTGTTACCATGATGGTATTTTGTATTTGTGTGTATGAAACTGTGTGAACCTTCTATATTACTAGTATTTTGACTTTAGATTTGTTTTTGTTTTTTAACTATAGTTTGTTTTTTCTCTGGTGTGGGATAAAGTTTGTTCAAATCTATTATCTTAGTATAAGCAAATTCAGCAATTTCTCAAACTGCTCAGATTTTCCCAGGTAGCAGTCTGCAATTAAATGTCAGAGATTTTCAATATGGGCTCAGAGCTGCTATCCACATTCATTTTATAGCTCTATATATCTGTATGACAACTATCCCTGAACAATAAAATGCTCATTTTGGTTTATTTGAACAGGCATATGTTTCAGAGTCTGAAATACAATAACAGTTCACCCACAGTGACTACGTTTACATGTGCACCAATAATGCGATTATTTCTCATAATCAGAGTAAGGTCTTAATCACAGTAAAATGTTTGCATGACACGAGTAGAACTCTTCACTCCAATTTACATGCAATTTTTATTAAACTGATTATTCGCTAATAAGTATGGTTATACCACACTCAGATAGGCATATAGTATGCATGTTACCGTCCATTGTTTTAATCTACTCACATCAAATTCAAAATATATTTTTATGGATGTACTAGATAATTTATGGCGCTGTGATGAACAACGTAATGGCGGGTTTGCCTACGCTGCCTTTGCAGTCTTTGCGCCATCCGGATGAAGATACGGAGCAGAGACTGCGCAGCGAGTTGTGTTGACCGAGTTTAGCATTTTGGAGAAAAGAAACCTTCAGAATAATGTCACACAGTTCATTCATGAAGTTGTGTGAACAACACACGGCATCGGTGTACGTCCGAGCACATGCGCACTTTGGTCAGAGTGGTAATAAAGCAATTAAGGTGTTTACATGCCTGTTTATTGCCATTAAAATCGGCGTACACCACCTAGTTTAATGCGATTATGCTTACTACGATTATGAGCTTAATCGCATTCGTTTGATCTAAGTATTGCGTTTACATGAGCTAAAGTTTAATAGCAGTATTGCCAAAATCCTATTATAATCGCATTATGAGGGTGCATGTAAACGCACTGAGTGAGAATTCCTCACCCACAATGCTGTTCAGCCGCAGAGAGTCCGTCTCCTCTGACAATCACACATGTGCACGTACTCTAGGTCTGGACTGACAGGTGGTCTTGCAGATCGTTTACAGCTTTAGAAGTTTTCACGGGTCGTGGCGGAGGGGCGAATGCTTCAGACATGCAACAATGCTGGTGCACATGACCCAAAATACACATGCTAATCCTGAAGTCCTGGTACTTGACTTATTCACATGCACCAAAATTAACAACCCCCAAGGGCCAAACATGAGTAAAAATTGGTTACTGTTATTTCATAAAACGCCATTAGGATTAAATATAGGAGTAATAGTTTGATCTTTATAACTTACTGTCATACTGTCATTTTGCAAGTGATGGAATTAGGGCTGTAACTATTCCTCGTTCCTCCTTAAATTCGAATACTCTATTTAAAAAATTCCTCGATTTCAATTTGCCTGTATCGAGTAACCGGTAAATTACCGGAAGTGGTGCTTTCCATGGACTAGAATCCATGAAATGCATTATTAGACCGTTTACTAAGGCTGCACGATATTAAACCCCTTTTAAAAATAATAATAAAGCATAATGCTATTGTGAATTTACAAAAGGCTGTGAATCAATTAAATAAATGTATGTGCTGCAGACTTAATATATATGAGCTGTAATTATTTACATGTGTGTAGATTATCTATGTGCGTCTCAGTGTGGCTCCGTTAACAGTAAATGCAGCTCTACGTGAACTGTTATCATTTACATGAGTGGCGTGTCTCAAACTCCATCTCTGCATATGCTGTGAGTTTGGATTGCTTTTAACGTTCATCTGGAAATGCAATGTGCGACGTTTAATCAGATTTGTAAGGTAAGTCATCTATAAACCTTAGCAAACGCAAGAGAATACATTATGTTTCTACTTGGTGAAATGTGCTAACTGCTCGTCGCAATTTTAAAATAAAAGTTTAAGCCCTCGTTTAAGTCCACATGTTCTTGTTCAAGAAATTACAGTGGTTGTAGCATTTCTGACGTAAATAAAAGGACAAATATTAAAGATTATTTGGACATTTGAAATACATTTTGTAAACCAATATTAAACAAGGATTAGATCACGTTGTAAAGTGTAAAAACAATCGTCAGGCCACTGGCGCCCTCTACAGGCATTTGTTATAATACATAAAGAACATTAGTTGTACAATACAATACATTATGTATTTTGACAGTTTTGTTTGATAAAACTATATGATTACTTGCTTTTGATACTTTACTTAAATCAATTATTTTTGTGTTATTATATATTTATTTTAAGCCATATGTGTAAGTGAATGTGTTTTGTTGTGTGAGCACCTTTATAATGATCGCATTAGTAGTTGACCTATATGCGTGATGGGCGCCGCCATTTTTGTTTATGTTGCGGTTCAGAAAATAGATCTGTCGGATTTACAACATGTGAATTCATTATTATTGCAGCTTCCTTAGACATCAGTGTATATTTTACAAACTCTAAATGCATTGTTACAAGTACATCTTTTTTGTATTGTTACAATCACAGCTACTCTCTTATATTTTTTCGGGGTCTTGCTGACATTTACTGTACATCATTACTATGCCAACCATTGTACTGTACATACAATATACATACATTTAAACAAAACATTTGATTTAATCTAGGGCTGTCATTAACAATTATTTTGGTAATCGATTAATCGTTCGATTATTCTGACGATTACTTGAGTAATTGTTTGATTATTCTGACGATTACTCAAGTAATCAAACGCCCTCCCCTCCCCCAAGGGTGCTGGTGCTCAGTGCTGCCATTTATAACAACTATTCACTGTTTTCAACCACATGATGTTTATTTTAGGTTTCAGATATTTAAATACACATAAAGGACAGTATCATGCATATGCTTCATGCTTATGCTGAGTCTGAATCAGCATTCAATATGTAGTTCATTTCATATGATGCCTCACAAGAGTGTAAATGAGCTTAGACACAGCTGTAAAAATTAAATATGACCATTCATACTGAAATTCACCCCCCCTCCTCAAAAAAACCCAAAAAAAAAAAAACCCACTAATCTTAATAGGATTCCAAATCACATTAGGATGTAAAAATCTGATTTATTGTGTGATTAGAAACAACTTTGGATTTGAGACACCAAAGGTTTTGCTGCCTGAGATAAAACATTTTATCTCAGTGATAATTTTATCCATTTATCCATGCCTAAAGGTTTTTTCTCCAAAATTCATGTAGCAAAACAAATGTGTAATATTGCGTACATTAATCAACCAAAGCAAAACTATGAAGAAAACAATCACAGTGTGTTGATATTTTTGACAGATGGCTTTTAAGTGAGAAACTGAAAATGGCACAACTAGCACATCTATGATGCTGTGATGTTGGATGCAATAACATTGTCAAAAAAATTTTAAGAAAAAAAAAATTGCATTGACAAAATATTTAAGAACTTATTGCATTGTCATAAAAAATACAATTTGATAATAAAAAAGGTCCCCTATTTTCACATCTATCCCTACTGTCCTGCAAGCAAAACATTTCTCATTTTTCACATGATGCACCAAAATAACTAAAACTGAAATAAAAATGATTAAAAACTATATAGATGTATTTTAATTCAAAATTTAAGAAAAAACTACAATAGTATCTCAATGATTCTAAAATAACTTTGTAATGCACAACCTATCATGACTTTATTTTTGTTATATAAACTTACAAAGCATATCTACACTTTATCCAAGTAAAGCTAAAAATGCGTTATGAGTCTTTAGATCACCATGCAAAGCTATTATAGAGTTTAACAACTAGACCCCGAACAGAAGCAATATTAAACGGTGGAGATTTCATTTCTTCAGGGAGGACGAACCTCCTGCCCCTTGTTAAATAATACTGTTATCGTCCCTAAGCACTGTTTCTCAGGTAGGACATGCACGCCTCATCAAGGCCCTGATCCCCACCGGACTGGACCCGGGCCCGGATCACATCCTCTAGCTACTGCTGTTTTAATTAACACTACATGAACTCCTCTCCACCTGGGAGGAAGAGACAGACCAAAACAAACAGAACACTCCTCTCTCCTCCCCTCGTTCGGCTGACATTTCCTTGCGCAGCCTCTCATCTCCTCTTTAATCAAGGAGCAGTCATGATCCCCCTTGGGGAAATTGAATGCTTTTAATAAAATCTTCCTGCTGGCAGATAAAAACAGATTGCATGGGGATGAGCGGAGGAGAAGAGAGGAAACAGAGGTGATGGGGGTAAGAAGGGATTCAGGAGAAGGACAGATCTGGCATATATTAAATGGAGCAAGGTCTCACACCAGTCTGCACTGAATCTACAGCGCAACAGAAAAATGTATTATTTTTTTTCTCCAAGTTGTGAGTTTTCATTTAAATCTAATGTGATTACATACAAATATTCTGTGAACTACAAAGAGAATAAAGACAACATGTCTTCTGTGGATACATGCAAAAACATACATACAGCATGATCAGTGATTTATGAGCATTTGATTCTTGTGAGCCGGTTCTTTTGAAAGAACACGTCATATGACTCACTGTCAGAACGTCTACATCACACAGACTAAACTGAATTTCTAAAAGCAAATTCAGAACTGCAAACTATAAAAAAAGATACAGAAATGTGTTTGTGCTTCAGCTAGGATTATTATCCTATCCTATTTTTAACCAAAAATAAAAATGTATTAATCAATAATTACAGTAA
>RJVU01051519.1:232055-252470 GCA_003731715.1 Anabarilius grahami | reverse complement strand
GCTTTTAGTTTTTGGATATTTGATTCATTTTAGTGGATCACTATGTTCAATGAATTGGATCAAAACTAAAAAATTCAGACTAATTTGAAAGAGTCATAACTCAAAAATTCCCCAGAAGCATGACTTTGTGCATTCTTTTTTAGTGAAATAAGTCTTCAGTTAACCACTCAACTATAAGCAAGAACCATAAACAACTTTTATAAACAGTAGCAATCTATATTTTGTCACCGAAAAAAAATGGGAAAACTTTAGTATATAAAAAACGTTCAAATCATTTGCTACTATTAAAGGTGGTACAGAGGATCTTTTTGTCGTTTTTGAAATGAGCGCATGCGTAAGAACAACCCCCTTCCAATTCGAGTGAACGCCTCCCAAAACTTGTGCACGAGTATTGGAACACGAGTGTTTACCACCGGCATTCGCTGTGTTATTAAGCCGGGCACACATTTAACGACTAGCTAAAACATTCTAAGACTGTGCTCAACATACAGCGATTGTTTCCTGCTCCTGAAGCAGATTTATATACTTTCACATGGAATTTGAACACCGACGTTTGAGCGCGATCAGTCATAAGTATCAATTTACATTCATAATCGGGCTTACAATCGTTAAGTGTGTGCGCGACTTAAAGCCGAGCACACACTTAGTGGATTCATTATGTCGGACTCACCGCAGGTAACTCATAATCTGCAGTTGTTACTCCTGTCTCCTGACAAAAACATTGCATGCGGCGCCTGTGGAGTGTGGAAAGTCACTGGAGCACGCAGCAGCGTGTCTCTCACAAGGAACGTCATGGCAGTGATTGACAAGCCAGAGGGCCAATCCGCGCACGTCTCTTACAAGGAACGTAATGGCAGTGATTGACAAGCCAGAGGGCCAATCGTTTACGCGATGATCGCGTAAACGATTGGCTGATGTTTTTAAGGCCCTACCTCGTGCACAGAAGATGTTTATTAATAATATTCCTTTCAGTGCACCTAATAATTAGTCTTTTATCAGTTAGTAAAGACAGTTTCAAGTAATATTGCAAAAATGTATAAAACAAAACATCCTCTTTAGCACCTTTAAGGATTAGGGTGTACAAACCCCTCAGGAGGACTTGAAAGAAGCATGTTCCAGATTCAGCTGAGCAGAAGCTCACTGTCTGCTGTCTAACAGCACATCATAAAGGAAACCAGCACAAGTGGCAGTGACAGTGATGTAGGCATCTAGAGAGAGTGATGTCAGAGGGCGTGGCCTCATCCTGCTCTCCTCGCCCCCGTAAATTGCTTCTGTCAATCCTGCCATCACCGTTGCGCTGACCTTCTTTCCGTTTCATCAAGGATAATTAGCTAGCAGAATTTATTTGCATTGTTAATTCCTTCCCCTCAACTATCTGTCTCACACATAAACACACACGCACAGCAACACACGCTCTCACGCACACAGTATCTCAGTAACTAATAAGCCTTTAATAGCTGCTGTTTGAAGCTGGCTCTTTGAAGCATCTTCCCAGGAGGTTTGCAGAAGTCAGCAGACTCCATCTGAGGCTGGTGGTTGGTGCTGTTTGTGACTGGAGTCACAGCACTGGAGGAACAGAGCAGTGTTTGTCTGTCCTTATCTGAAATTGATATCTTTTGTATATTTGTATATTTTACTTCATTGGGCACATTTTTTTTCAAATAGGGTAAAAAACTTCTGAAGCTCTTTTCCTTTTTTAATGTGCATAACCTTCGGAAAATGTCAGGAGATCATGTGCCTCTTTTCTAGCAAAGACCATTAAATAAACATTCAAATGAAATGATTTATAAAATTACCAAAAAAACACACACAAAAAACACAAAAACAAAACAAAAAACACGTAATAATGGGTGTCTACAGCAACTACTGTTCATGCTATGTTAAATAAAAGTTTATCTTACTTATTTAATTGTTCTCATGACAAAAAAGGGGGACTAAGGGATTCCCTTTTCAAAAAAAGTCTTGTCAATAAAATGTACCCTATTTGTGTAAAGTGCAATAGACAGTTATGTGTAAAAGGGTAGTTTCAGCAGTGTCCTGCAGTTTGACATGCTATACTTTATCTAAAAACCCTTTTTATATAATTATTATGCATGCCGTCTTTTATGATCTTATGTTAAAGGTGCAATATGTAATATTTCTGTCCGTTAGAGGTCGCTAGAGGCCTATTCAAAACAAAGACGTAGCTTGATGACGGCAAGTTTGAGCGCGGAATCTTGGGACATGTGGTCTTCACATCACAGCCGGTGGAAACAATCGGCGTAGGACTCAGGAAGTAATCATGTTCATGGATGTGATTATAAACGTTACAAAACTTTTATTGTGCCACAGTCGCCGGCGCAGCTTCCGCTTTTCCGGTCATGAGTATGAGGTAACACAGCTCTGTTTATCATATTAGATACATTTGAGAGTGTTGAAAATTATATTATAACATTACTCTGTGCGTTCACTCGCCGGCTGCTGCGAGACACTTGTTTGAGACACACTGCAGTAAGATTTTAGAATATCATATTAAATACTGGATGGCTTGTGTTGATAAATGGCATGCAATTAATTTTAAAATGTATTGTATGATGGAGAAAATTCTGTATTACTGTTACTAAAAATAAAGCTGCATTTGATTATGCTATGTTAGCTACTTGACAAAATAGTGTTATTGTAAAGAGAGAGGCATGGTAAAGCATGGTACTCGCAAAAAATCAAGAAAATTAGATTTAAACAATAAGACTAAACGTGTTGAGCTATATAACAACAATTAGTTTTCTGTCTATAAATGTAAGCAAACAGTTGTTCCCTTGCCTATTAAAACATGTAATATATTAAAGCGTCTTTGGTGTTTCCATGGTTTTTACAAAATAAAACCGGAAACCGAGGATAACGCGGGTATGACGCAATTGACAGGCGACTCCTCACACGTACGGGAGCCTTGGTTACAATTGCAATTTTCTCACGATTTACAAATAGTTGGAAACATCTGGGATATTGTAAGTACTCAAGTGAACAAAATATATAACACTGGCCTAGTGGTTTTTGGATATTTTACTGCAAAAATCTTACATATTGCACCTTTAACTGAGAGACTACAATATTTGTACAAAAATGAAATTGTACAAAAAAAATTTTTTTGGGTCTGTTCCTCACACAAATGAATTGTTTGGCCTTGGAACACTTGGAATATTTGTACTTTTTGAATAAATTGTGACTGTAGTTGCATCTACTTTATATACTGTGTTATATACTGTGTTTTATATGATATAATACGGTTTAGGACTAGGGGCTGGGTTATGTGCTCATAAATGTCTAAATAGTGTAAATAAAAAATAAAATAAATGTAAAAAAAATTATTCTGACTGAGTAAATTGAAAATCACACTCCAACACATACTGTATGTCAGTGTTTCTCAAACTTTTTCAGCCCAAGGACCACTTTATCTTCCATTTTTTTTCTGAGGACCACCTAACAGAATCCCACTCTAACACGCCCCCAAAAACCAACAAAATAGGAAGGATAAGCTAAATTTAAGTTTAATATGCAACTGTTTCAAGTCAAAAACGAATTATTCAAACACAAATGCAATGATATGATCAGAAATTATTATATTAATTTTTATTTAATTTGAAAAAGTAAATGTGAAATGAGTTGCAGCTTAATATGAACAACAAACTGCACATGTGGGGAAAAAACTGCAATTGACCCTTCGCAAAGACCCGCCCCCCTTAGTTACTGTTGCTTTGTCCGACAAGCCGTGGCGCTGTCTCACCACACGCAGAGAAAAATACATTGTGGAGCAAAGAGGACACTGACAACATGTCGACAGGCAAGACAGAGCAGGTTACTAATGATATTAAACAAAGTCCCAGCTTTCAAACTGTGTAATTTTTAAAGAAATTCAAACAATAAAAACCATTTTCTGGCTCTTTAATGTGTCGTGACAGATTGCTGTAGCGCGTCAGCTCAAGAGGCTCGTAAACCGATCATCTCTTCCTACTAGTCCATTTATAACATCAAATAAACATGAATGAACATGAGAATGAATGTTGTTTCAAACGCGGAAAGACGTCAATATACACAATTTTCCAAGTTTAACTCCACCGAGGTTACTCTTCTAACTACTGGCTGCTTTGTCGGACAAAATGGCGGATGCGGCGTTCTGATTGGTTAGATCGCTTGTCAATCAAACTCCCGACGAAGGGTCAATTAAACATACTGTAACAGCCTAGGTCCCACTTAATGCCATTCCAAAGAGCCATTAGTTTAAAACTGAGGTGGTGACGATTTTATAAACACTTGCCTAGTTAAGTCATCTTTTCGCGGACCACTAGGGGGCGATGGCGGACCACTAGTGGTCCGCGGACCACACTTTAAGAATTACTGCTGTATGTCATAGTGGCAAAATTATACCCCAATGTTTAATTTCACCATAATGATAAAATTCCCATGCCCATCGTGTCTGTGTATGATGGCAAAGTTTTCTCATTGAAAGCAATTGAGTACCCTGCACATTGAAATATAATGGTAAAGTGGTACCTGTGCGTTAAAAAAAAATTACACAGAGGGGTCCTGACCAAGCGTCAACGTGACGAGTTGGGAATGAGAATGTCTTGACAAATTAAAGTGAACTACTAAAACATTTGGTTTTGATAAAAAAGAAACAAAAATTAGTGTCCACTGCTCAAATACTCTGCTACTCTCAGTACTATGCATTCATTTTATAAAATGAAATGTAGCCTTGCTCTTAAGTGACAGATTTGTCTACAACGCAACATTAACATGTGGCATTATGCTGGGGTGCGAATTACAGGGGGGTTTGGGTGGGTCTACCTGTAATATGAAGTGTGAAAGTTGCATTTATTACTATAATAGTAGGTGTGTGTGTATATATATATATATAGAGAGAGAGAGAGAGAGAGAGAGAGAGAGAGAAAGAGAGAGAAAGAGAGAATGCTCTCTGCACTGAAGAAAAGTTCATCAAATACTCTCACTTCAAGTTCGCTAAATCCCAGCTTCAGCCCATTCAGAAATACCGGTTCGTTGGCAGAAACCACTAAACGGCACCTCCTATTGTCAGCAAAAGCCTCTAAGTCCACAGAAGAACCAATCGGAAGACGCAAATCGAATCATATGATTTCAAGATGAATGACGGTGTGCATATGAGCCGGCTTTCAATAGCCGAGCTGCAAGTTATTATCATGTTTTGTCTATCATTACAGTGGCAATGACAGGATTTCACGAGTAGCAAGTAAACACACAGTGTTCCTTTTGCTGATGTAAAACTGACAGAAACTGATGTTTTACTATGTCTTGTTGTCCAAAGAGTTGAACTTTGCATAAAAAAAGCACACATGGACTTGACTGATATCAAGTAAATTTAGACCCTAAAGTTACCCTCTAAATTTGTCACTATATTACATCAAAATAAAGCAAATAGACATTTGCGCTCAAAATGCATGCTAAGAAAAGCAGTGTGCAGGAGAACAAAGTGAACATCTGAGCAAACAGCCAATCAGACATCAGGCACACTGACAGCTTTTGTTTCATCTGCTCTTCAAGAAATAATAAAATGTTTCTTCAAGCGCCTGTCTTTGCAACTAAGCAACAGCATTTCTTGTCAAATGTCAATTTGAGATGTCTTACAAAGTCAACTGATGAGCAAAATTACCCTCATCTGCTGGAAGCGAGTTTCAATTCCATAGCCATTTTTTGCCCACACTGTAAAACAAATTTGTTGTTTCAATGTAAAAAAAGTGATTGTGCTGACTTAAAATTTGAAGTTTAGTCCACATGAAATGTAGCCTGACGTGGTCATACTCAATTCTAGTTCGAATATGAGTCTGATACTGCTGCATTGGGCTTTGATTATGGGGGCGTATTTCAACCGATCCAGGAAAGACCTCAATTGGATAGACCTACAACCAATCAGAGCTACAGAGTAAGTGACGTGTGTTGAGCGACGCATAGTTGTCAACAGAACTCAACTGCACACAAATTGAGTATGACCACGTCAGGCTAGCAAAGACATCTTTCCCACCGACAAATGTCTTGATGGCGGTCCTCTGTTCCTCTTTTAAAATTAATGCGCTGTCGATGTCGTCTATAAAGGACGCGATGGCGGAATCTACACATCTCAGTTCTTCAGGTTCTTCAACACCAGCCATCATTGTTGTAAACTAATTCAACCCAAGCGCTCTTTGATGACGTGGCTGATTACGTTTCTGGTGATAATCTGTCAATCATCGCCCTGACAATGTGATTGGTCCGAACAGTTTCTGTTCGGGCATAATTACTCCTCTACGGATCGAGTCCAGACCGAACTCCCCGACCTCAAAATGTTGTGGGCGGGGCTAAGTTCGGCTGGCATCCAGGCTACATGAAATGTGAAGTTTGAAGACAATTTGGATATTTGAGTTATCTCAAGTTAAATCCGGTAAAGTTAATCTAACACTAGATTTTAAGTTGTGATAGCAAATTGCTACAATTATTTTTTACAATGCATGTGATTTTATTGGTTTGGTTTGGGAATGGGACGTTTGGCTGACCTGAAAGGAAAGCAGAGATGCCGTTTCAAGAACTTTCTTTGTCTGGGGAAATTCAAAACAAGACACAACATTTCCTTGACACAAATTAGGACATTGATAAACAAACTACAATAATAAATGAACAAATACTTTTCAATGTCAGGGAAAAGGGAAAAAAAAAATCTGGTAAATAAGTTGTTATTATTGAAATAAGAAACCCAGCAGCTTTAATTACTTCTTTATCAGGCTCCGGCATCCCTGCAGAGTTGTGTGTGTGTGTGTGTGTGTGTGTGTACATGGCCTGTTTGCTGTAAGATAAACTGCAGTTTCTCTTGGCTAATAGCTGCAGCATACAAATGTGTCTGAAACTCTAAACACATTGGATCTCCTGTGGCACGCCTTGAAACAGGACAAAATCACACACCCATTAAACAGGTTATATAACCGCACAAATACAGATCGGCCAATACTTAAAATACACCTTGAAAAAAATGCCACATCCATTAGAAAGGATAATCAAGAAAGAAATATAATCACATCGCTCTTAAAGCAGCTTAACATCAGCAACGAAAGTAAACACAGATTCTTCTTCCTTCCCACTTTCATAAACTCTTGCAGAGCATTAGCTGTAGAAAAATATTTTGCCAGGATGTTATTTTTTATGTAACCAGTTAATAACAGAGCGAGACGAAGCACGTCTGCAGGTATGCATCCTTGAACAGAGCGCAGAAGAGCAGAAAGGATCGAGCAATGAGAGAGAAAGAGAGAGAGAGAGAGAGAGAGATAAAGAAAGCCTCAGGGCTGACGGCAACACACAGTCTAATGATGAGGTTTAGAGGTGACGTGCAGCGCTAACTACCCTGCATGCTTAGCTGCATGCTTCTCCTTTGCTCCTTATATAACACCTAATGTTACAACGTACACTTGTTCTGCGCGTATCTCCATGTACCCGAGGCCACGGTTAACACTCTCTCTACATTGCAAATTAGCAGAGTACACCACTAAGACATAAGTCGGTGAAAAAGCCTGTGGAATTTCAAAGGAATCCTATAGAGTTACCTTCACTTTGTGCTCATGAACAGTGGGCAGTGCTGTAATGTATGTATAAAAAAACCTCGATGTGTTTTTACAGTTGCTGCAGTAACAGTATCTCCCCTACAGTAACCAGGTAATCAAATACACTGAAGAGAGTGCACTGAGTTTTGTGTGTGTGTGTGTGTGTGTGATTGCCAACAGATCTAAGGCCCAGTTCCCACAGTTTCCTCAAAACTGTTGTAGACATTGATAATAATCAGGTATCGGTATATTAAAATGATTTCTGAAGGATCATGTGACACTGAAGACTGCCGTGATGATGATGAAAATTCAGCTTTACGTCACAGAAATAAATGATATTTTAGCGATATTCACAAAAACAAAAAAAACTGTTATTTTAAATGGCAATATAATTTCACAATATTACAGTGTTTCTGTTTTTGATTATTAAATGCAGTCTTGGTGAGCAGAAGAGACTTAGAAGACAAAATTTAAAACATTAAAATAATCTTACCAACCTCAAACTTTTGAACAGTATGTAAAAGTAAAAAATAATTATTGTAGTGTGTATATAGTATTTACCATATATATAATGTGTGCGTATGGGTAAATCATGGAGATCAATAATTTAAACACCTACAGATCCCCCCGTAGGCACTAGGCCTTTATGTTTCTAACAACTTTGTGGACTCTTCCTTGACAGTAAGTGAATAAGACAATAGGTCTTGTGGATGTGTTTCTGATGTTGAAATGCACATGGATTCAGCTCAGGGTTTGGATTTCTCTGCTTTAATCTACTGAATAGTACAAGCAGACAGGTCAGAGGTCAGGACTCCACCATGGCACCTAACTGGCGCCTCTGAAACAGACACTCTTTTCTGGCATGCGGAAATTACACTCTACATGCACAATGGTTTAAATGCCATCTCATATTTCAGCCATTAACACATTTTTAAAGGTACATGGGTTTCTCGTACTAAGAAATTCTTGATATTCTCAGTGCAAAACTAAAGAGTTATTTAAAGTTACATGTTGATTTGGGGGATTTAAATGTGTGAAATAGAGGCAAAATATTTAATAAACAAACATGCACAAGGTGCAAATGACAGCCGCACCAATGAAGTGGAAAGCTTTGAAGCTTTCTAAGGAATTCTAAAGCTTAGCTTTTTATTTATTTATTTATTTTATTATTTATTGCAGGTTTTGACATTAACAGGGTTTTCAGAAATCCAAAACATCCATACAAACTGTACAAGTTGAACTAGGGGTGTCGCAACATACCGGTATTGACGATAACCGTGATATTCAAAGCATGAAATATCGATATCGTGTTAATTTAGGGTGTGACAATATTCCGGTATTGACGATAACAACAATATTTAAAATAAATATGACGCTTGTGATATCATGACATGTAGATACTCCAGCGCCAGTACCTGGTTGAGCTCTCAGGTGGCAGTATTGCACCTTAACGTTGATACCTGTCAAACAAGAAGAAGATGCAGCACGCAGCTATAATGAACGGGAGAGTGAGAGGCTCTGTCCACACCCGAAAAAAGTAAAGTAAGCTCGACAGTATGGTAGTTTTTCGGCTCCTTAGACAGCCCAATCCGCAGGATTTGCCTAGCTACAGTCAGCGCGAAGGGTGGCAACAC
The DNA here is from genome assembly GCA_003731715.1 of Anabarilius grahami. Lineage (NCBI taxonomy): Eukaryota > Metazoa > Chordata > Actinopteri > Cypriniformes > Xenocyprididae > Anabarilius > Anabarilius grahami. The sequence goes on along the minus strand of RJVU01051519.1, from coordinate 243,265 downwards.
CATCAACCTTTTTACCCACCTCCGTGTCCATCACCCTGCGGATTACGCCATTTTACAGAGAGTAAGTTGTGATTATTTTACTAGTTATTGAAATGGGAAATGTTATATTAATCTGTTAACAGCGATTTTCTGTGTTCATATTTTTAAATAAAGGGTGATTATTTAATAAGTACCGCGTTTTCTTTACTCGTCTTATTCAGCGTGATGTAGCTATGCATGCAGTTATATGCCCTCAAAATTCAAGATACACGGGCATTTTTTGCCCCGACTAGTTTTTGTCATTATATCATATTATAAGATGTAGTTGTATTACAATATCACACGAGCAAGAGTGCCGTTTCCCCCAAATCAGCACAAATGCAATGTTCCTTCAACTTATTGTTAAATGAACAATGTGAGTTACATTTTAGACACAGTATTGTTAATATAGTTTTTTTCCTTTATTTCGCCAACGAAAATTTCAAGATGATGAACAGCAGAACAGAGCCCCCGTGCAAAAGAAATGTTTTTGTTATACTGTCTGAATCCGTGTTTAGAACGAATTAATCCGAGCTTCGTTCCTGAATGAATCAGTCATTTGAACAAATCAAATCCGTTGACTCACTCACTCATTAAGACAGTGACTTGCTGCCACCTACTGGCAGTTTAGTTTTGTTTCATATTTAGGGGACATTTTAATTAAAAAGTTAAAATTAGAAAAAAATCCATATTTAAATATTGAATTCAATTAATGTAGACAAATTGTAAATGCTGTGTAAATATATTAATGCCACTTCTCATTCTGTGTCACCTTTGTATTGCAAAGATGGATTTTGTTGATAATGATTTAATTTGATTGGTAACAGTCATAATGTATAGGCTAGTATTAATTTTTATTTCTTCAGGTCTTAAAAAGCCTTAAATTTGACTTAAAAAAAATGTGCAGCAACCCTGAAAGAAAAAAACTAAATAAACAAAGTAAAAATTATTTAGACTGATAAATTTTGTTCCCCCAAGGATTCTATAAATATCGCAATATATCGATATCGTGAAATTTTTTGGCCACAATAACCGTGGTGTGAAAAATCTAATATCGTGACAGCCCTAAGTTGAACCCTCACTTAGGTGTTCAGTAAGATGAATAAATAAATAATATGGACATGAACTTAAATATATATTGTGAAAAAAAAGTGTGAAAAAAGCTTAGCTTTTGTTAAGATACAGCAGAGACAATGTCTTGGAAACGTGCGGTTCATCAGAATGCAGGTATTATTCGCTGTGCTACTACAGTAATTCATTTAACATGTTAGACTTTTTGCTGTTTATATCTCACTGAAGGTAATGAGGTAGTTAGTTTACCGGTCAAGCGGCCAGGGCATTCCGAATGGTCCATTTCTAGTCTATTCCATATAGTTTAACAATTGAACGAATACATGGCTAACTGCCTCCATAATAAAGTGCTTCTCTGCCAGACCGATTCCACTCCAGCAGGGCAAATTACTGCTCCTGTTGTGGTTACTTGACACACTGCTGTGTCGCTAAGCTAGAAAAGAAATGAACCAATGCCCTCTCAGTCTTGTACACCTTTCATATCTTGGTTTCTTTGAACTTCCATTTCTACCTTTATTATTGGACTGAAACAAGGGTTCCAGGAGAGGTAAGGATGATCACGACAATATACCATCCAGCCATGCAGAATGACCTAGAATATAAGATACCAAAGACTAAGAGCAAGACACACAGGATTTGTAAATACCCATGAACCAGACTCCTTTTCACCTTCAGTATAAACATCAAAGACTATAGAATAACACAAGATGTGTCACTCGTATTGTTTTGAATGGGAGAAAGTGCAACGCGCAATATGGCGGAATAAGTCCCACCTTCTAAATAAGAGCCAATCACCGACTGGTAAAGTCATCGCGTCACTGCAGCGGCCGTTAGAAGCACCGGTTTCTATAGAAACAGTCAGACGCACGCCTCCGAAATGAGGCACAAGAGACGCGCATTTAGCTTGATCCAGCCTAAAAAATAGTCATGATTTGGAAAAAAATTTGGAAAACAATTTATGAGATAGTTGTTGTCAGATTTCATTGGTGATTACAAAAATGAAATTTAATCGAAAGCTTGGCAAACAGCTTTGGAGAATTTGATGTTTCCCCATTCAAAGAGATAGGAGTTGCACTTGCATGCCCGAGAGACGTTTCAAAGATGGCCGCCGAGTGAAATTACTTGTCTTAAAGATATTAATTTGTGGGAACGTGATAATAACTCGTGGCCTCGAGATCATATGGTGAAGGAACGATATATTTTTCTCGTGCCCACGACTTCATTATGTTGAGGGAACGACATCTATTTCTCATGGCCACGAGTTAAATGTGTAAACAACCTGTGCAACCATAGCAACCTGGAATTATCACAAATGGATAAGATCATAATATTTATTTTTAATTTAGAAAAAGAACAGAATTAAGAAATTATTATATTAGTGCATATTATATTGCACGCGGTGTTGCTTAGACAGCATTCGAATGAAGTTTAACAATAAATGTTTAAATGTTGTACATTTAATCCCATCCAGTATTTTAAATCCATTCACTGATCGTTATTTTTTATTTAATATGTTTAAATTATTAGTTACATTTGTACATTTATTTTCTTTATTTTCCCCTTCATTTCCCATATATTTTTATCTAATTAACATTCTGTACTTTGTTCCTTAAAGTTTGTATTCTGTAAATACTGTAAATGCCCGATTATGCCAATAAAGTTTTGACTTTATGATTGTTTCTGTAGCCTATTTCTGACTAAAATGAGCATCTGTTTTCACTTTTAGACCCTCGTGCCTGTGACAGCATTTGAATTAAGTTAAATTTTTTTTTACTATTAATAGGCTATGTTAAAATAATATTTTGTTTATTATTTGTATATGAAAGCTTCATTTATGATTTCATTTTATTTCTGTAGGCGCACGGGAATTTTACAGGAAGTTAATTTACGGGAATTTATATTGGTTAATAATCATTCTTTAATTCCACCCTTATTTTATATTCTTAATTAAAAATATTATTGTCATGATCACCGTCTGTTTCTGTCAGTTCCCGGACTACATTTCCCACAATCCTCCCTGCCAGTCACATGTTCACTCCACTCCACACCACACCAAACTACCTGGACTATAAAGGACTCACACACACACCACCTGATTGCGAAGTCTTGCTTGCCTTGTGTGCAATTCTGAGCATTTATCCTGTCTGCCTGTCTGTTGTTACCGTTCCTGTCTGTTACCCGTTATCGACCCGTTGCTGCCTGTCCTGACCCTTGCCTTGTCTACTGTTCTGTGAATGATATCTGCCAGCCCTGATCTACTGCCTGTATCACCTGTATGACCACGATTCTGCCTGTCCCTTGCTGTTCCTGTTTGCTCCTGATTGACCCTGCCTGTATGACCACGCTCACTTTTAATAAAGCTTGCAATTGGATCCCTGCCTGAGTCCAGCTTCGTTGCAGAAGACTTCGCCAAACCAAGATCCAGCAGCTTTTGTGAGTGTTTCTGTCACATCCAGCATCAGCATGGACCCAGCTATACGTCTCATCCGCCTTCGTCAAGGTAATAGTACTCTGGAGGACCACATTCAGAAGTTTCTGGATATTGCCTATTATGCAGACTGGCCTGACTGTGCACTTATAGACTTTTTTGTGATGGCGTTAATCAACCCCTTCAGAACAAACTTAGACGAGAGGGACCGCGTTCATCACTTACTTGCTTTCTGGATTACGTGTTGTTGTCTGTTGGATCTCCCTTTACTGTGGGTGTCGCGGAGGAACACGACACCTCGCTGAATCACGTAATGGCCGCCGCGCCAAAGGACATTCACAAAATGGCGACCACCATCACAACAGCACCTAGTCAAAATACCGTTGATCTTCGTGAGCCAAGTCAAGTCACAGTTGATCGCCCAGGGCAACGTCACGCCTCCGCTGATCGCCCAGAGCAACGTCACGTCGCCGCTGATCGCCCAGAGCAACGCCACGTCCCCGCTGATCGCCCAGAGCAACGTCACGTCTCTAGATCAGTCAGGGAGCGGAGAGGGTTGCATTCCAGTGTGGGTGATCCACCACTGACTTCAGCCCGAGCGGCTGGCATTCCTAAGCCTCCGCCGGCCGCTCCGCTCTCAAGCTCGCCGGTCGCTTCGCACTCAAGCCAACATGCCGCTTCGCACTCAAGCTCGCCGGTCGCAACGCAATCTAGTTCGCCGGTTGCAACGCACTCTAGTTCGCCGGTTGCAACGCACTCAAGTTCGCCGGCTGCAACGCACTCAAGTTCCCCGGTTGCAACGCACTCAAGTTCCCCGGTTGCAACGCACTCAAGTTCGCCGGTTGCAACGCACTCAAGTTCGCCGGTTGCTACGTACTCAAGCTCTCTGGATGCGTTGGACAAGATGGCCGTTTCGCCAGTGCCCACGGGCAAGATGGCCGCCCCTTCAGTGTCAGTGAACAAAGGGGTCGTTCCAGCCGTTGAGTCCGCTCCAGAGCCCGCTCCAGCCAGTGAGTCTGTTCCCGAATCCGCTCCAGCCAGTGAGTCCGCTCCAGAGCCCGCTTCAGCCCGTAAGCTCGCTGCAGCGTCCACAGAAGAGGTGAACACAGAGCCACCGCCTCATCCACGTAAGAGGAGGAGGAGGAAGAAGGCTTCTTTCATTCTTCAAGGCTAAGAGGCTTTCCCAGAGCCCGCTGTGGGCCCGGAGACCACTCCAGAGGTCTTTCTTGCTCCGCCCAAGCGTCTTGCCCTGCCGACGTCGTCCAAGCGTCTTGCCCTGCCNTCCTTGCCTCCGTTGAATTCCCCAATAACTTTTTTTGGGGGGGCCATATACCTGTGGGTGGGGACCCTGCCCGGCCACTGCCATCAACGGCCTCCGAACTGTTATGGCCGCCCATGGACTATAACCCACTATGGCCGTTTATGGACTCGGACCTGCCGTGGTTGCCCGAACCACCTGACCTGCCGTGGTTGCCCGAACCACCTGACCTGCCGTGGCTGCCCTAGCCACCTGACCTGCAGTGGTTGCCCGAACCACCTGACCAGCACTGATCTACTGCCTGTATCTTGACCACGATTCTGCCTGTCCCTTGCTGTTCCTGTTTGCTCCTGATTGACCCTGCCTGTACGACCACGCTCACTTTTAATAAAGCTTGCAATTGGATCCCTGCCTGAGTCCAGCTTCGTTACAATTATTATGGTATTGTCCATTTGAGATAAGTCCAGGTTGCTATAGTTGCGCAGGTTGTCTACACATTTAACTTGTGGCCATGAGAAATAGATGTCGTTCCCTCAACATAATGAAGTCGTGGCCACAAGAAAAATATATCGTTCCCTCACCATATGATCTCAAGGCCACGACTTTACATTGCGTGGCCACGACATGATCGTTACCTCGACAAAATGATCTCGTGGCCATGAGTTATTATCACGTTCCCACGAGTTTATATGCTGTGGCCACGACAAAACTAAATTAACCGAACATGTCCCCTCCCGGTCACCGTACAAACGCGCTGCAAAAGTCCACAAGACTTACAAATAGTGAAACGCGCTGAAAAAGTCCACAACACTTACAAATAGACAAACGCGCTGCACATAGGCCTGCTCATAATGCACATACGATCAGAATGTTAACAAACAAAAGTATAAACAAAAAAACTCAGCTTTCAGGTGCACACCACGAGTAAACAATTGAACAATCCCAGCCAGCGGTCCCAGACAGGTACGTCAATGTGTTCCTTATAACATTTTCGTTGTGGTCTGAAAGAGTCCCGGCGCCAGGACAAACGATTTGGGGGATATTATTTTGCGTTAAAAAATATTATTAATAAATAATATATATTTTTAAATAATTTACTTGATTTTATGTCTCAAATCCCAGTCAATTATTCACTGCAGAAAGTGAAACTAAAAACAAAAGCGAATTAGAGTTCTACTTCGTCATGTCCTGATAACACTATTCAACCTTAATTTATTTCTTAATATTTCTCTTGTGGCCCATACGTATTGAAAAAAAGAGGAGAGATGTGTTACAAGTTGTTTTTTTTAAATGAGGTGTTAGCTATAATCACAGCACGTCGGTTATGCATGACTCCAACCCGGACTCTTGTTTTCACCCCTTGGACTGCATTTCCCATAACCCACTTCCCGGACTCATTATGCTGTTCATTGTACCAGCTGTTTTGTATTATGTTATTATGTCTGTCTATTTATACTGAGTTTGTTTCTGTTTTTGTTATCGTGGTTTCATTTCATGTCACCGGCTTCCGTTTGTGTTTGGCTTTATTTTGTATGCAACTCTGAAAGTGCGCTGCAAACCGCTATAGTGAATGCTAACAAGCCATTTAAATGTTGTGAACAGCAATCTCATTGGTTGCAGATGCAACATGAACTAATCGGCTTATGCCAAGTAGTTAACACTGAGAATATAATCAGTTTACACAAAGAACCCATCAGCCTGCACCATCTAGAGTTTCATGACAGAACTAGGCATTTACAGTTTTTCTCAGTTGCTTTGGCACATTTCTTGAATCATCCTTAAAATTAGCAAAACAGTATGTTCATTTCTCAAAATAATTCGTACAAACAGCACAACATTACCTGCAAAAGCCTGTAACTTGCTCAAAATCCTTAGTTCATCTCTCAAAAGCAAGTATTTATGTCAATGAACATATCAGTGCCATCAAAATGACAAGTCCTTGTGTCATTGTTCTCGAAGTCAGTCAAAATGCTTACCCATGTTGTCAAAATAACAGTGATGAATATTTCAGATGTAAACTATGGCTACAGTTTTTATGACAGTGATTGAAACTGCACAAGACTGCACTTTGTCTGTATGGCATATATCAATTTTAACAGTACAAATGGACACATTACTGTACATGGGAGATTGATTGCAAAAGACTGGACAGGATTCACAGTTTTGTATTTACTGTTGGTCTGTCAACAAATCACTGTAAAATGTCCTTGTGATAAAAAAGACAAGACTATATACATTCACTGTATATATGTATTCATGTGTATAGTATGTATAAAGTTAATTTAGCCTACTATACTGTAAGTGTAAAGCAAGTGTAATATGCTACTGTAAGTGTAAAAATGCTACTGTAATATTATAGCATGCATATTATAGCATGTAAGATTATAGCATGCATACCATATTAGAATGCAGTGCACATTGCTGAAATACATACCTGATATGTCTATGAAATGCTTGAATTATTGAGGAAAAGGTTTTTCTCCAAACGTTCAGCTGCACCTTTAGACCCGCATAAGCCATTGTAAGGTCATGATTGAGAACATTGTTTACAATAGTGGTCCTTACTTCACTAGAAACGTGCCTACGCCCTTTGCCTTATCTACCTCTTCCTCTGTTTTGCCTCCCTACCCTTCAACCACACATCCTTACTCCTCTTCTTCTTTCCAGCTGTTGACCCTGTTTGTTTCCATGATGTTCTTCCATTATCAGAAATCGTAACTCTTGTGTTGTGCTCTGTCTATATATGCTTTCCAATTGATGATTTATGACATGCATCTTTGAGCTGTTTTAGAGAACTGGTTGGGTCATTGGTTGATCTAATGCTTTACATTCCCCTGAATACATAAGTGAAATTCAGGATTCACTTGCAAAATTCATCAATTCAGGACACATTTACAAAAGTCTAATAGAAATGTATAGATAATATACTTGACACATTGTGATAACTAGGTCAACCATTTTGCATTTAATGACTTGTGCGATAAACTAATGACTAGATGTTTTGAGGGGTAAGAGAACCATATAATACATTTTGAGCAACATGACATTAGCAATTGATAATGTAGGAAATAGCAGACAATTGTACATAATCAATTGCCTGAATGTACTAAAGCATCTGCAATTTGTTCAGAAGAATGAGAAACTGCTTTTATGATGTGACTAGATGATGTGGTGGTTGAACAAGTAGTTTTGAGAATTTCAGTTCTGATCTGAGAAATGTGCCAAAGCGACCAGAAAAACTGTAATGCACTGTGAACTAACATAAACAATGAACGACTGTATTTTTATTAACTATCATTAACAAAGATTAATAAATACTGTAACAAATGTTTTGTTTGTTCATGTTAGTTAATACATTAACTAATGTTAACTAATGAAACCTTATTGTAAAGTGTTACCAATAATTGTAATTGTCCAATAAAATAAGCGTAATTTCCTTTTTGAAAAAATATATTTGTTTTTTTACTTTTTTATTTTGATTGTGGGATTTAATATGACCAGAACATGTTTTTGTGAGATTCATAATGCTCTGTCCTGAGGGTCTGAACATACGTGAGATGGTACATGTTTGTAGGAAAGCAGTATCTTCTGTGAAAAGTAGTCTGGAGGGTTTCGAAGGATCTCTTTCAGCATTCAGTGACACCGTCGCTTTGAGTGCAAGACAGCTGAGCCGTGGTCTGTGATATGAGGTCATACCGTGCACATCCTCAGGGAAATTAAACCAAATTGAAGCTCTTTCTTCATTTATGACTGTGCCTGATGATGCTTTAACACAACATTTGAAATTACTGACCAATGTAAATATGACTGAAATGCCTTCACAGGGGTCAAGAGCTTTGACAGCCTGAAACCTGATGAAGAAAACCAGTCACAGACACATATGCCTATAACGCGGATTCAATTCACCATCATTAATGTCTGTCGTAAGTCTCACAGATTAACAAGACATATTAAATTGGTAACTATTTAAGAAGCATGCCATGTTCACAAGCAATAAGATTTTAACTAGAATTTATGATCCAATAAAAAATGAATTAATTTCAGGGCCAGTCGTCACTGCCATAAGGAAATCCATTACGAAACATAATGATTAATCATAAATATCTTAATAATATCTGCATCTCTTTCACGATTCTATTTTTTTCATTGTTTTAAACCTGTATGACTTTATTTCTTATGAGGAAATTTTTTGAAAAATAACTTCTTTTGTGTTTTACAGAAAAAGAAAGTCATTCAGTTGGAAAGTTCATGCTTTGATGCAGCTTTAGACGTGATGTTTCTGAGGAAGACTGATTGAAAGAGTATGCATAGCTCTTCATCAAAAGCAAATACTATTGTGCAAACTCTTTCATTTCAATAATACATGATATGTGTAGAAAAAGAGTAAAAAAAAAAAGAAGAAGCTATCTCTGGAGCTACAGCATTTCCCTGTATATTTAGTCCCAACATCATGTCTCTCCTCCAGTGTCAATTATTCAACAGCTAGTCTCAGATCAATTTAAGGTGGAGAAGAGAATCAAAATGCTTAGAGGAAAATATTTCAAACATTTTATATTCTGTGCCTCTCATCTTGATCAAACAACATCCACACTAACAGAGAGATTACAGAGGCTCGGAAGACACAGATTCAGTACGGCAGTTTAATGAGAAAGCAACGAAGGTTACTGTGACATTCTGAACTTCAAAGAAAACATAAACAAATAAACAACTGAATTAATGAGCCATAACAGCTTGAGTTACATGTCTGTACCATGTTTTTGTGGATATGGCTTTTTAAAAATGCACCTTTTACTGCCTTGGATTACAACAGTATATGATGTCTCATGGTAGACTATGGGCCAGATTTACTAAACAGGGCAAATTAGCGTGAGAGCACAATTCCAAAAAAGCGCTGATGGGAGTGGAAAGTTCAGCGGGTGATCTACTGACGACATGCAAATTATAGAACACAGATGCAGCCGGATCATTTCTGTAATGACCAACGCAATTTGCCGGTTAGCGTCTGGTTTAAGACAGGCTTAAAACACCAGTAAATTGACGAGTGCAAATCTTAGTAAATCACCTTGCATGATTAATTTAAATACTCTCCTCCCATAAATTTTGTGTCTGAAAGGGAAACTCCAACAAATGCATATGCAATAAGTTGAGCCGCAAAAATAACCATGTCCATGCCTCTTCAGCGCTAATTTCTCACTGCGTGTCTTTATTAAATCCTGACAATAGTTTTTTAACGCCAAAAGACGGTTTGCGCTGGTTTAACCTTTAGTAAATCTGGCCCTAAATATAAAATTTCCATATCGGAAACAGATACATCACTTTACCATGGTACCACCCAGTACTTTAACAGTTGCAACCAGCTGGAAAGAGAACAAGTGAACCAGATAAACGGATATATGAAGGGCTGTATTTAGCTGCACTCATTCAAATGTAATGCTGATCATTTATGCATTTCTTCGCTAAGTGCAACAGCAGCGTGTGCATGTGTGTTTATGCATGCAAGCATGTGATTAAGACTCTGTAGGTCCTCCTCAAACAGAGCTGGTGAGTGTTCTTCATCATTCATATTTCATTGCGCTGCACATTCTGATCATAGACATCAGTCACCCACTCTTCCCTCCAGGTGCACCTTCTGTCTGTTCTCTTCATCTGGCTCTTTCTTTTTCTGCAGCAGTATAGACCCCTTTTCAGTTAGTAAACATTGTGATGTTTCTTGTGGGCAGAGCTTAGGTGGAGGCAGAACGATTCCCCTGACCACTTCATTAACGCTAGCTAGCAAGTTTTGTTAGCTTGTTTTGTATTGTTAGCAATTATATCTGAATATGTAAGATATGTCCGAAATCTCCAGTTTCTGATTAGGTGGGCATACATGAGAAATCTTTAGACATGTAACCAAACCATAATCCATACCAACAAAAGACAATAGTTTATTAAACCTTAAATGATATGAAGTGTGTGCCGCAAACGCGAGCATTTTTGACGATTGTTTCTGTCCAGTCTGCTTGTTTTATTGCGTTTAACCACAACTGTCATCTTTTTTTTTTTTTGTCTGGCAGTGGCAGCAGGAATGCGATAAAATTTCAAATTGGAGTCTGTACTCCGTCGATTCTGGCACCCAACAACACAACAAGATGACATTTTAAGCTCCTTATGTAGCCGCGACTCTGCTGGTTTGTATTGGCCGCCTCCAGTTTTCCCTTTGTTTTGCCTCCAGCTAATGTTGTGACGTAATTGTGACGTCAGTACTAAAAGGTTTTTTTTGCTCTGTAGTTTGGATTCAACAACAGTGATTTCACAAAACTGCAATATGTGCAAGCGGTGGGTTTTAACCAACAAACCTAATCTTTATTACCACATAGCAGTGGTGAGGCCAGAAATCTTCAAGTGGGTGGACCTTGGTGAAATAGGGTGGACCTCTATTTTTTGTCTAATAAATTT
>RJVU01051519.1:218867-232033 GCA_003731715.1 Anabarilius grahami | reverse complement strand
AAAAAAAAAAAAAAAAAAAAAATATATATATACACACACTAAACAAGATAATGTATGTTACTATAGGTTCTAACCTTACCCATATCCCACCTCAATAGTAGCATAAGTGTTTTGCAGTTCAGTATGAACCCAATAAGTACATTGTACTTATTTTTTGATGTAAGTACATAGTTAAGGCCACTTAATATAAAGTGGGACCAAGAAAAAAAGAGAAAAAAAGAAGAAATGCCATATGGGACTCGAATCAGTGAATCTGTTCATTACGAACCTTCCGAACGAATGTGATTCACTAGAATGAATCAGACTTTCCAAAGCTACATATGAGAGATAGGACCGTTTAGATTAAACGATTCGCTAGAATGAATCTGATTTTTCAATGTCACAGTTTGGTTGTTTACCTCCACTCGCTCGTCAGTAAACAAATGTGACATTATAAACAGAGACTGCCGCGCTGCACAGCTTATCGTTGGGGAAAAGTAGCTTTTTACTGGAAAAGCTTGTGTTGAAAGCAGAGCTCTTCAAAGCTGTGTTTGGAGAGTTAAAGTCATAATGGTGTGCGGGAAGGACACAATACTGAACCAAAGCTCGATTGAATTTCATTGTCATCACTTCATTTTGTAGAAATTGTTCACACACAGGTGACTATGTTACCATAGAATAAATTGTTACTGTAGAATAAATAAGGCTAATCACAGTAAAAATGAAACAAACCGGCACACATAGGCTATTATAAGCGCGACTCATGGATGGTCACAGACGCTGCATAGAAACAGCTGCTGTCACGACTCTGGAAAGCTGAGTTTACCGGTGTGAAATGAAAAAAACATATTATGATATATGTATTTTTAATAATACATTTTTCAAATTATATATAGGCCTTCACAATAGATATGATTATTTCCAGACCAAAGTAGTATTTTTCCAAACAAAATATTCTAGCACCTTTGATTGGGAGGGCCAGCCATCAATCTGGGTGGGCCAGTGCCACCCTGGCCCTTCTGTAGCTTCGCCACTGCCACATAGTTATATAGTAGCAGATATAAAGAAAAAATATTAAATAATAAATACAGCTCTGGAAAAAATTAAGAGACCACTTAACATTGATTTCTGAACTTGGAGTGGTCTCTTAATTTTTTCCAGAGCTGTATATTGTGAACATTTTAGATAGATAGGTAGTAAGAAAGACACAAAACAACAGATAGAACAATAGATAGAATGACAGACAGCTAGATAGATATATAGATAGATAGATGATAGATAGAAAGACATCTTTTACCAAACCTCAGTCAGTATTTTCACACACACACAAATGCAGTGATCTGATGGTGAATTTAGCTGCTCGTAGTGTTAAATGTCTCCTGCAGGTGAATATGGCAGGTAGCCCAGTGATGCTGAGGAAGGAGGTGTGTGTTTACCCTGCTGCAGTACACGACTGATGGAGAGCTGAGTAATTGATATTTTGCTAAAATCTAACTCAGCTCAGTGGGGGACTGGGCCCCTGCCAACCACTGGAAACTAAACCTATGTCATGGATCAGCAACTCTGTGTGTGTGAAATGCCAGGATGGAAATGGCATGTTGTAATTTCTGCCCACTGCCCTGTTATACGCATTAGCTGATCTTTGGAAAGGCCTTTCTAACAGCTTCAAGATGTAAGCCGGTGAGCAGAGGGGAGAAATAAACATATGATGTCTGTCTGCAGAACATGTTTGCTGATAAGGAATGACTTTTGTGGGAAAAATACATTTGCAAATGTCTATGGGATAAAATTACCTGCCTGAATCACCTCATCTATTTGCATGCAAAGAAAGCGATGCTATATATTGGCTTTCTGTCAGGGGAGACATCTGTGTATGGGTTTTACATTTATGTCACTTATAAGTTGCAATTTTATGTCACTCCAGTTGACACTTGCTGTCATTCTGGGAAAACATACCTAGAGGAATTTTTCCATTCCTGGATGGTGGAGCATGTAGTGCATGCTGTATTTTCAGGAGATCTTGAAAAGGCCTTGTACTTCTTGAGCTCAAATTTTAGATGCTGATCATTACAGTGAAATCCCTTTGGGGGAGACTCTTTTTGGCTTTCAGGTGAAATCATTAATTATAGCAGCAAGAACAGGACCGTAAAATAAAAAAAATAAAATGAAATAAAAAGTTGAGTCACCATGTGTGACAGAAGAGAAGTGAAAATAAACAAAACGAGAAAAGATGAGAAAGACAAGAACAAAAAAGTAAAGATGAGATGATACACAAACAGAACAGACTCAGAAGAGAAGAGAAGAGAAGAGATGAAATGAAATGAGAGATTAAATGAGACAAGATGAAACCAGATGAGATTAAATGTCAAAAGAACAGGCTCAGAAAAGAGTAGAGGAAAGATTATTCAAGAAGAGAAGAGAAACAGAACAAGAATGGAAGAGAAAGGTAAGAACAAATGAGCAGAGATGAGATGAAATTAGACAAGATGAAAGATTCATTGATATAACAGGAAAAAGAGTAGAGATAAGACAAGACAGGATGAGATGAGAAAACAAACAAAATGAGAGAAAGAGAAGATGAGATGCAAACAGAACTGGCTCAAAGAAGAGAAGCCTTGATTGCACAACTTGACTAAACAGTAAAACGTAAATGAATAAACCCTCAACAGAAGCAACATAATTAGTGCTAATTTATTCTTATTGTCATGTTGTGCTTAATCTTCATGCTTGATTAGTACCATGTGTTCCACTGTGTAATTGTCAATAAACACTGCTCAAATTTGAGAAAATCGTTTTTGTAATAACCAGCCAAGAATATCTGCTAGTCTGTGGACAAGAACACTGATATATACCAAAGGACGAGAGAAATGTTGCTCCGAATATAATGAGATCACAGACAAAACACCTAACCTACAAACCCAATTCCTGCACAGGTTCATCCCATCTGCTGATTTGTGGCTCAGAACGCACATTTAACGACACTTTGGATTGAAAGCATGAGAGAGCGTGGCCTAGTTTCAAACACAGTTGGCACCATATGAACCCACAATTTGACTCCCTCTAACTGAATTCCCCAGATTAGTACACTGATATATTACAAAAGACAAACACCTTGATTTGTGGCCCATGGTGTCATGCTATGACTAGAACCACCTTTACAAGAGGATGTTGAATTTCAGTGAGCTGTAACTGTGGACTAAGACAAGCAGCCACTGCAGCTCTTTGTCTAAGAACAGAGTTTGGACTGAGATTTATCACCATGTAGTATCAGCACCTCCATATTCCTCATGTTTGAACATGAATCCAGCTGAAGTGTACAGCATGCTCACATAACGCATATCGCCTCTATCTGTGCGTATGTGTGTGTGCTGTAATCTACCGCAGGGTCAGAAGGCCAGGCATGGAAAAATCACTCTATCAGAGCTGCAGGCACAGGTAATCTACACAAATGTGCCCTGAAATGAACTTGAATCTTTAAACACAAATGCACATACACACACAACTCTTTTCTTTGAGCAGAGGAACCACAGCAAGGCTTACCGAGAACAGAGGCAGCTATCAGAACGCTGCACATGTTCCAATCCTGTGGAAGAGAGTGTGTGTGTTTCTTCCCCTCACAGTCCTGTGAGATGGAGGACTGATAAGCTTCATAACCATCAGCAGAATAACAAACCACTGAGAACAAAATGCCTGGTCTGACTGAACTTTTTACCGTTTCCCTCAGTCAGCATGTGAGAAGAAGACAAGAAACATTTTGAGGAGTTTTTTGGGAAAATATATTTATGCAATATCACACGAGCAAGACTGCTTGTTTTGAATATCAGCCCAGATTAGGTCGTAGGCACAAGACCACAGATAACAACAGCAGTTCATATTCAGACAAACAGAGTAGTATTGCTTTTATGCAACAGTTCAATAAACAAGATGTTAATATTGAGTTACTTAGATGTTATACACATTAATGCCAGTCCATTTCTGCACTGACACTGGAAATAGTTCCAAGCAAGATTAACTGGCAACACACAGTAGGTGGTGTTTTGTTCCTGAATGAATCAGTGTTTTGAACAAATCAGTTGAGTAAATGATTCAATGACTCACTCATAAAGAATATAACTTGAGTCATTCCTGAAGGAATCAGCATTTTTGAACAAATTAGTTAAATGAACGATTCAATGACTCACTCATAAAGAGAGTCACTTGATTAATTCCTGAATGAATGTTTTGAATGAATCAGTTGAGTGAATGATTCAAATGACTCACTCATAAAAAGAGTCACTTGATTCATTCCTGAATGAATGAGTGTTTTGAATGAAACAGTTAAAATGACTCACTCATGATTCCTAAATGAACCAGTGTTTTGAATAAATCAAATGACTCACTCATAAAGACAGTGGCTGAGTCCGAAATCGCATAGTCTCTGAGTAGGTATTTCCTTTGCTTAAGTAATTACTTTGCAACTGTTAAAAAAAAACATGTATTATAATCTGGACATACTACATCCATCATGTTGTCACTGCTATGTGACCCACCAGCGTCAGTTGTGTCACTCACTGCCACTCACAAATTCTCTCCCCTGGCCTCATGGGATAGTCAATGTCCATCATATACACACCTACGAATCTCACTGGTACTAAGTCGTCCGGAAACATTTTGCCTACTCTTTTATGAGTACTGTGAATTCGGACATACTATTCTTCATACACTGTTGTTCGCCTACTATATAATAAGGAAGTATGCCATTTTTGATGCAGCCAGTCACTTGATTAATTTATGTTTTGAACAAATCGGATGAATAAATTATTAATCGCCACCTTCTGGTGTAATGATGTAACCTGCAGGAAAACTAAAAAAAATTAAAAAAAATCCCCACCGAAATATTATACAATAATCTTCCACTCCGTATCTAGCTCTTTCTCTGTCTTCCTCAAAGTTAACATGAAATGGCATTTAAAAATATTTTCTTTTCATAATGAGGAATATTTTCATGGGAAACAGTATATTCAACTTGACTGGATGGTGTAAAGTGGGTGTTTCAAATCAGAATCAGATTGTGGAGGCTTTTTGACCCTGATGTGGAGACTAAAGTTCAAGCTCATTCTCCAGAGCATCTCCTAGGGGACATCAGACAAAAAGGAATGTCGTTTTGGAGGTTGCAAGTTATTCATTTTTTTTTCTTTGGAATAACATGCGCTGATGAATAATGTGCAATAAGAGCAGGAATGTGTATTAAGAAAGTAAACAGCATCAGTTTTGATGTTGACTTTAATCAGATCTTCCCGCTGTGTTACTGTGCTAGGGTAACTTCATTAAACAAAGTGAATATTTGCCAAGGCTAACAGTGATTACATGTGGAACCTCAAAGTTAAAAGGAAACTACCATGAAAAGCTCTTTGCATGACCCGCCCTGCCCCAGCTCCGGTCAGTCAGACCACCTGCTGAATCTAACTTCAGCTTAATTCCTGTTTGCCATGTTCTCAGAATGGTAATTATCTGAGTGAAACTGAGTGTGAGAGGAACCAAAAATACTCTCTGAAAAAATATACTGTCTACAGCCAGCTTTATTTTAATTTCACATATACACCATTCCTAATTGCACAACACATGCAATGAATTGAGATAACTGCAGTTGGACATCTTCATGAAGTGCTAGGACAGTAATATGCTGTTTGAGAGAGAGAAAGAAAGGGAGAGAGTGTATTCTTACCTTCTAATACAGTAAGTTTAGCGCTAGTGTTAATTTCTCCAAAGCTGTTGGTAGCCGTGCACTCATAAATGGCCTCATCTCGGTGTGTCCGTAATGGCTGGATCCGCAGCACAGAGCCTGAGCCATCATCAAACTCTACTACCTGACACACACAGACATACAGATGATATTAGATATTTCCAGCATCAAAAATCAAATGTTGTTCTTTAAATAGACAATCAGACATGTCCATTGATCTGCATGCATAAACACATTGACACTCAGTTGTCTAAATCGCATTGCAAGGTTAAATGTATGAATCTGCATGAATATGCACACTCTTACAAAGGTCCAGTTTGTTTCTGTATAAATGATATTTCTTAGAACATATACCAGTTACAGTAATAGTTTAACTAAAAAATAAAAAATAAATGCATAAATAAATTTACTGCAAGTTAATGAATGGCTTGTATAATACACTTGAAGATGTATAATGTATAATATACTTGTATAATATATTGCATGTGTCGCATGGATTTTTTTTAATGGTGAAGTTTTGTCATTTTGAAGCTTGACAGTATAAATTACCATCCATTTTTTTTTTTGCATGGATGAAAACATTCTCATTTTGTGGTCCATGGAAGATAAAAACAAATTCAAGGTTGAAATAACATGGGGTTGGTAAATGATGATAAAACTGTCATTTTTGTAAGTGTTATTTCTTTGCGCTTATGATCAAAATCATGACAGAAATAGCAATAACCAGCCAAAATGTCTTGAGTTCCAAAAAGTGATACACCCAGATGGTAACAAACTCACTCACTCTTATATGAAAGTATGTGAAACATACAAAGAGATCAGCTCACGTACAGTGTAAATTCACTGCAATGGGTGTATGAGACACAGAGTTAAAGCAAGTGAGATGCCGGTGCTGTCAGACCCCGTCTCGTTCACGCTCAATCAACTCTGTTGACAGTGTGAGGAGGGTCGTCTCAGGGAGCCCTCATGCCTGCGTTGCCGTCAGCCTCTCTGTTTTTAGGTTGACTGCCAAATTGAGATCAACCTGAGCTCCCCTGCTGGAGCCCCGTGCTGTCTATACTGATGTTAAAAACAAACGCAACATTCCCTGGAATTAAATACTTCAGTTTGAGCTTATGCGCTTTCACAATAGAAGTTCTGTAGTATCAGTTTTTTCTCTTTTTATTTAAGGTTAAAAAAAATGTTTGTCATGATTATTTTCCACGCTGCCTGACTTTTCTGTTTTTGTTACTGTAAAAACTTCTAAAAATGTTCAGGATGGGCAAAATTGCTAAATACTGAATGCGTAAACATGAGCAGTTAATTTGCTCATAGTTGTGGCATCATAATTATAATTATTTCTGAGCCATTTCTGCAGCTTAGTTAAAATAAATGGTTTAGTCCACTTGCATGCTGCACGTGCCAACGATCTCTATGGCTCTGTTCCAAAACATAGTGAGCTGCCTTGCTCTCCATGGAAACCTCAAATGGGACTGATCTAGAATATTCTACATAGGCACAACCTAGCAAATAGTTCTTCATAATTGATTTCAGTAGTTTAGCATGTTGTGATACCCTAATAAGCATACAACAAGATAGCAACAACATTAAAGTATTAAGACTATTGTTGATTATTGATTATTTATTAAAGATGGTTATGCATGCTTCTTATGTTGGGAGCTCACTAGATTTTGGAACAGTTATATAGTATATCAGCCACTGCACTTAATTTTTATACACTTAATATTTATGATAATAATAATAATAATGATATATTATTAAAGGGGACCTACTTTTCACAAGATGTAATATAAGTCTCTGGTGTCCCCAGAATGTGTCTGTTAAGTTTCAGCTCAAAATACCCCACAGATCATTTATTATAGCTTTTCAAATATACGCTTATTTGGGTGTGAGCAAAAACACTCCGTTTTTGTGTGTGTCCCTTTAAATGCAAATGAGCTGCTGCTCCTGACCCCCTTTCCAGAAGAGGGAGGAGCTTTAATAGCTTTTGCTTCGGTTGCTCAACAACAACAAAGCTGAAGAATGTCACACAGCCAAAATGCCGATTGTCAGTAATGGTGTTCAGCCTTACATTGTTCAAACGGAGTCGGACACTGATGGAGAGACTCAGGAAGAAGTTACTTTAATGCTGCGTTCACACCGAACGTGTCTGGGGCGTCTGATTTACATGTTAAGTCAATGTAAACGCGCGTCTAGACGTCCTGCGGCGCGAATCAAGCGTCTAGCGCGGCGCGAATCGGCTGTTGACGCGCGAATGGCGCGGCGCGAATTGAGCGTCTGACGCCCGAGTTGAAAAATCTGAACTTTGGCGAAAATTCGCGGCGCGTTAACCAATCAGGGACTCTGCTTTGGTAGTAACGTGTTTATGACGTGATCAGCGGTGGAGACCAGAACAAAGATAATAGTCGCTGTGTGAGCTCTATGTTGTCTCATCATATTTTTATCAAGACAGGAATAAAAAGGACCTTGCCTAGAAGAGGATAAGGGAAGAAATCGGACTATCTGGTTAGTTGTAAAATGCTTTGCATGATTTTAGACGTTGATACTAGCCCCCCTGCTCGCTAGCAAAAGCCAGCCGGCATAACCGAGTTAAATTGCCGCTACTGGTTACCAACTGACAAGATGATGTGTTTATTCAGAGGATCTGTGCAGAAAGAGATGGAAGCCCCTCCCATGACGTGAATTCGCGTCTGAACACACTTTGTTTAGACGCGCGAATAGAGCGAATTTGACGCGCGTCTGAAGCGTCTGACTTCAAAATGTTCAAGCGTCCAACTAGACGCGTCTGACGCGAATTTGACGCCCCAGACGCGTTCGGTGTGAACGCAGCATTAGAATGCACCTGGACGTTTCTGAATGATTAGTGAATAAATTTATGTAGTTGCTGTGGAGTTAATTCAACTCATCGACTAGCATGTGCCGTCATGTTAATCTTTTGTGCAAATCCAGCGTTGAATTGACCCTCGTTTGTGAAGCAGTCCGGCATAAAATGATAGCATGGCAATAGCACTCTACTACAACAACTCTTCTTCTTCTCTAAAGCAGCCCAACATTGTTGCAACACCCCCTTTGTTGCATGTTCTCGTGGGCAGGGTTTATGTAAATTTTGGGGTTTGTGAGTGATGTCACCAACCCAGGAAGAAGCTTGTCGTAGTCCCTACCAGCCATTTGTTGTGGTCCCTAAAAGGTGATTTTTGTAAAAGGAAATATCTCCCTTTGCATTAAACTTTGAGGGTCGTAACTTTGCAGATGTTGTTTATGCCCAAACAGCAACATTACACACTAACTAAAGTTAAAAAAGTGAAATCATAAGGATCCCTTTAATTACAATTAATTATCATCATTATTATTATTATTATTAATTTATTAATTAAAGATGATTATGCATGCTGCTTATGTTGGCAGCTCACTAGGATTTGGAACAGAGTCATATAGTATATTAGCCATGACAGAAAATGTTTTAGGCAGACCAGCAGGACAGATGACCGTCCAAGATCTGGTCACCCTAAAGTGTCCACAGCAGACACATCAGACCTGTGCCACCTGTACTGCCAACTGTACTGCTGCTGAATCTGCCAGCTGAGGTAAAGACAATATCAGTGCCAGGACAGTGAGGGATGAGCTTTCTACTATTGGCCGGAGAGCAGGGTGACCTGTCAGACCTTCTCTGCTCATTCCTCCAAAAAAACGTCACATCTGACTGGCTGGGGCCAAACAGAGGCCACAATAGACTCATCTGCAGTAGCATCAGGTCCAGATGAGCCTCTCTTTGGCCTGTTTTGGGCCAGAATACAACATGCTCTGCATTATAAAGATGTGATCAGTTTTGCAGTGCAGTTATCACAGGTACAATCCACCTGCAGTAACCTGGTGTAAGTGTCTTGGTCACAAAGACAATGGTTATAGTTAAACACCACTACGGAAAACTGTATATAATAGTCAAATGAAGTATATTTTAGCTTAGTTGTGAGTTTCCAGTCTCAACTGCAACTGCAAAAGACAAAAATAACAATAAAGGAAATTAAATAAACCCAAGACAATAAATAATCACATCTTTCGACTGCAATGTCTTTACAACAAAATAAAAAGTCTGATTAACTGATTAATCTTAAGAATTGGTTCTTTTAATGAATCATTATTTAGAGTGGTTCTTGAACATCTGACTCCTTCACAGAATGCAAAACACTATTTTAAGTCATGCCTGATTAAAAATACTTGTTTGAACCTACAACCTTTTGACCCAGACTTACAATACCATTCAAAAGTTTGGGGTCAGTAGGATTTTTTTAGTGTTTTTGAAAGAAGCCTCTTCAGTTCAGCAAGGCTGCATTTATTTGACCGAAAACACAGTGAAATTATAATATTGTGGAATATTATTGCATTTTAAATGTTCTCTATTTGAACATATTTTAAAATGAAATTTATTCCTGTGATCAAAGCTGAATTTTCAGCACCATTACTCCAGTCTTCAGTGTCACATGATCCTTCAGAAATCATTCTAATATGCTGATTTGCTGCTTAAGAAACTTTTCTTATTATCGATTGTGCTACTTGTTGTGCTACTTAATATTCTTGTGGAAATCATGACACTTTCTTTCAGGATTCTTTGATGAATAGAAAGTTCAATAGAATAAATAGAAACTTTTGTAACATTATAAATTCATTTACTGTCATTTTTTTTTATCACTTTAATACATTCTTGCTGAATAAAAGTATTAATTTCTTAAAAAAAAAAAAACATTACCATATCAAAACTCTTTAAGAATAGTGTAATTTACCATGTTTAAAATTATTTTACAATTCCAATTATTCAAGTTGATGTAAACTATATATTTCGAATAACACACATAAAATGTCCATGATATCTGACAAATGTCACTAACATAGATGTCCTGTCTTACAGTATTCATGAATTAGGAAAGAAAGAGTCAACACTTTCTTAACCAATGAGGAAACTAATCATTGTGTGTGAGTTTTCTGACATGTTTTGGAAGAGTGGTTGAATTATTGGGGGCAGTTTAACTGAGTAGATACGTTTGGCAGAATTTAATCTCTCTCATACAGCACCTTTAATTTTCCAGTCCAAAAAGGAAGTGCTGCATTTCTCTTTTTTGTCATCAGCATTTTTTGGCCTTGCTGTCTAATTAAGAACCTGGGATCAAAGCTGTAGTACTTAAAGACTACATACATAATTTGAGCTCTCACTGCACATTATATCTATGTGACACTTCTGTCGGTCATAATATCGGGTGTACAGATATCAGCACTGCTGTATGAACTTAAAGATACACTCAACACTTCCCTGTTGTACTCCAGAGCCCAGAGCAGGTCATGGTAAAAGCTGAAAACCTCTCACACATGATCTTAATCAAAGAGTGCTGCTGTATAATATGGGATGCCTTGAAGCCACTGGTGAGAAAAAATGGTAAGACCTTTGTTGCATCTGATTTAATGTTCTGGTTAAAGTACAGCTGGCAGAAAGCAGGTAGATTTCCCATATGATGCTCAACATCACAACTGATCAGAGCACAGGCACAAACAAAGCACATCTCATTATTTCAAACCCACCTCAAAGCGCTGCGAGCTGACTTTCTTGCCCTTCTTCATCCAGGTGATTCGTGGTTTTGGCTCCCCGACCGCTTGGCACACAAAGGATGCCACCCCTCCTGAAATCCCTGTCTGATCTTCAGGAGTCTTAATGAAACTGGGAATGCCTGCAAGAGAAAGAGAGAGAAACATTAAAATAAAATACCAATTTATTGTCCTAGTCAGCAATTAGATAAAACAGGGAGTTATTTGCCAAGATACCAAATTTTGCAATCAAACATCGGAAGTCTCATTTCGAACGCAAACATTTCTCATCACATTCTTCAAGACCAAATCATGAGCAATAGCATCAGCATTTATTTTATTTTTTAAAATTGATAAAGTTTAATTTAACTGAGAACTCTATAGTTCACCCAAAATTCATATTTGCAAACGCAGAGCAAATGAGATGTCATGTCTGAGAGAAAAATTATGAATGGATAGCGATAACGGATAACTATATTAACCACCAGGGTTAATATAGTTAATTAAAACTACAACTAAAAACTTATAAATGTTAACTGAAATAAAATAATATAAAATACATTACAAAAAATATATATATATATTACTATAATAGTATCTCAATGACACAAAAATAACACTGTGTGTCACAAATAGTATGTGTTTGGAATGACATTCTTGGGTGATTCCTTTAAGTCTCCTGAGCTATGAAGGAGCAGTCACTGAGCAATAAAGCTGTCCTTGCTAGAAGCATTGGAACAAAAGTAGATCTTTTAGCAGTGTCTAAACCTTGCCTTGAGCTAGACCTCCAGGACAGTACAAGTAATGTTCCTCCATGTGCACTGGGTCACGTCCCTCATGGTGAGAAACAATATATACGGGCAATATGAGGGAATTCTATTTCCCCTATTGCCTAAGCTCCCCGCTTGGCTGTACATGAGATAACAATAAACTGTTTATAAGCCATGAGAGCTTCATCTCTGAGGATGTATCAAAAGCATAATTAAATGCTCTGACAGAATACGAGCCATGGCAACCCAAACAAATTGAGCTCCCCGTCCACTGCCATCCCCTGGTGAAAGCGTGCCTGTAGAGGAGCAGAGAGCTGACGGGAACGTAATTAAGGATTCCAGCCATCCAGCGCACCGCAGGGAACAACAGATATATCATAACGTGCGCTGCCTGCTTTGTTTACCTCTGTCTCTGGCTACAGATGCATAATGCAAACTGCCGCCCTCACTGGAGACAATGTCTTCATCTTTTCATTGGCAGGAAGTGTCTTGGTACCAGTTTCTGTCCAGGGGACCTTGTCATTTTCTCTTTCTCTAATTCTCTCGCAGTCTCTCGCTTCACGGCACTGATGTCAGCAGAATTGATGTCATTATGGTCACCCTCGTCTGATGCAATGTGTTCAGAAAGTAGCCTGCCAACAGATTCTCTGACTTCACATGAGGTTTATGGCAACTTTCCAAATCCAAAATAAGTAGAAAAGGGGAATCTGCACACCAAACATGCAGAGTTCAAGGTCCTTCGAGCTAAAATTTTCACATCCATCCATCCATCCATCCATCCATCATATAGGAAATAAATTTATACTTTAATTCAGCAAAGATGCATTAAATTGATCAAAAGTGACAGTAGACATACATTACAAAAGATTTATATTCTAAATAAGTGCTGTTTTTTAACTTTCTATTCATTAAAGAATCCTGAAAAAATATGTATCAGTTTCCACAAATATATGAAGCAGCACAACAGTTTTCAACATTGATAATAATCAGAAATGTTTCTTGAGCAGCAAATCAGCATTTTAGAATGATTTCTGAAGGAATATGTGACACTAAAGACTGGAGTAATGATGCTGAAAATTCAGCTTTGCCATCACAAGAATAAATTACATTTTAAAATATATATA
>RJVU01051519.1:207356-218726 GCA_003731715.1 Anabarilius grahami | reverse complement strand
TATATATATATATATATATATATACACACACACACACCGATCAGGCATAACAATATGACCAACTTCCTAATATTGTGTTGGTCCCCATTTGCTGCCAAAACAGCCCTGACCCATCGAGGCATGGACCCCACTAGACCCCTGAAGGTGTGCTGTGGTATCTGGCACCAAGATGCTAGTAGTAAATCCTTTAAGTCCTGTAATTTGCGAGGTGGGGCCTCCATGGATCGGACTTGTTTGTTCAGCACATCCCACAGATGCTTGATTGGACTGAGATCTGGGGAATTTGGAGGCCAAGTCAACACCTCAAACTCGTTGTGCTCCTCAAGCCACTCCTGAACCATTTTTGCTTTGAGGCAGGGCATATTATCCTGCTGAAAGATTCTACAGCCACCAGGGAATACTGTTTCCATGAAAGGGTGTACATGGTCTGCAACAATGCTTAGGTAGGTGGTACGTGTCAAAGTAACATCCACATGGATGGCAGGACCCAATGTTTCCCAGCAGAACATTGCCCAAAGCAATGTTCTGCTGGCTTGCCTTCTTTCCACACCTTTCTATCAGAACCAGCATTAACTTCTTGAGCAATTTGAGCTACAGTAGCTCGTCTGTTGGATCGGACCACACGGGCCAGCCTGTGCGCCCCACGTGCATATACAGGTGCTGGTCATATAATTAGAATATCATCAAAACGTTGATTTATTTCACTAATTCCATTCAAAAAGTGAAACTTGTATATTATATTCATTCATTACACACAGACTGATATATTTCAAATGTTTCTTTTAATTTTGATGATTATAACTGACAACTAAGGAAAATCCCAAATTCAGTATCTCAGAAAATTAGAGCGACCCATTCTTTCACAAATGTTTGTAGAAGCAGTCTGCATGCCTAGGTGCTTGATTTTATACACCTGTGGCCATGGAAGTGATTGGAACACATGAATTCAATGATTTGGAGAGGTGTCCCAATACATTTGGCAATATAGTGTGTGTGTGTTTATATATACAGTACGTACAGTCCAAAAGTTTGGAACCACTAAGATTTTTAATGTTTTTAAAAGAAGTTTCGTCTGCTCACCAAGGCTACATTTATTTATTTAAAAATACAGTAAAAAACAGTAATATTGTGAAATATTATTACAATTTAAAATAACTGTGTACTATTTAAATATATTTGACAAAGTAATTTATTCCTGTGATGCAAAGCTGAATTTTCAGCATCGTTACTCCAGTCTTCAGTGTCACATGATCCTTCAGAAATCATTCTAATATGCTGATTTGCTGCTCAATAAACATTTATGATTATTTTCAATGTTGAAAACAATTGTGTACTTTTTTTTTCAGGATTCCTTGATAAATAGAAAGTTCAAAAGAACAGCATTTATCTGAAATACAAAGCTTCTGTAGCATTATACAGTACCGTTCAAAAGTTTGGGGTCAGTAAGAATTTGTATTTTTATTTTTTTGAAAAGAAATTAAAGAAATGAATACTTTTATTCAGCAAGGATGCATTAAATCAATCAAAAGTGGCAGTAAAGACATTTATAATGTTACAAAAGATTAGATTTCAGATAAACACTGTTCTTTTGAACTTTCTATTCATCAAATAATCCTGAAAAAAAATATTGTACACAAATATTTTGTACAATTGTACACATTAAATGTTTCTTGAGCAGCAGATCAGCATATTAGAATGATTTCTGAAGGATCATGTGACACTGAAGACAGGAATAAATTACTTTGTGAAATATATTTAAATAGAAAACAGTTATTTTAAATTGTAATAATATTTCACAATATTACTGTTTTTACTGTATTTTTTATTAAATAAATGTAGCCTTGGTGAGCAGACGAAACTTATTTTAAAAACATTAAAAATCTTAGTGGTTCCAAACTTTTGGACTGTACTGTATATATAAACACACACACACTATATTGCCAAATGTATTGGGACACCTCTCCAAATCATTGAATTCATGTGTTCCAATCACTTCCATGGCCACAGGTGTATAAAATCAAGCACCTAGGCATGCAGACTGCTTCTACAAACATTTGTGAAAGAATGGGTCGCTCTCAGGAGCTCAGTGAATTCAAGCGTAGTACCGTGATAGGTTGCCACCTTTGCAATATGTCCATTCGTGAAATTTCCTCACTACTAAATATTCCACGGTCAACTATTAGTGGTATCATAACAAAGTTGAAGCAGTTGGGAACAACAGCAACTCAGCCATAAAGTGATAGGCCACGTAAAATCACAGAGCGGGGTCAGCGCATGCTGAGGCGCACAGTGCGCGGAAGTCGCCAACTTTCTGCAGAGTCAATAGCTACAGACCTCCAAACTTTGTGTGGCCTTCAGATTAGCTCAAGAACAGTGAGTAGAGAGCTTCATGGAATGGGTTTCCATGGCCGAGCAGCTGCAATGCAAAGCGTCGGATGCAGTGGTGTAAAGCACGCCGCCACTGGACTCTAGAGCAGTGGAGACATGTTCTCTGGAGTGACGAATCACGCTTCTCTGTCTGGCAATCCGATGGATGAGTCTGGGTTTGGCAGTTGCCAGGAGAATGATACTTTCCTGACTGCATTGTGCCAAGTGTAAAATTTGGTGGAGGGGGGATTATGGTGTGGGGTTGTTTTTCAGGGGTTGGGCTTGGCCCCTTAGTTCCAGTGAAAGGAACTCTTAATGTTTCAGCATACCAAGACATTTTGGACAATTTCATGCTCCCAACTTTGTGGGAACAGTTTGGAAATGGCCCCTTCCTGTTCCAACATGACTGCCACCAGTGTACAAAGCAAGATCCATAAAGACATGGATGAGCGAGTTTGGTGTGGAGGAACTTGACTGGCCTGCACAGAATCCTGACCTCAACCTGATAGAACACCTTTGGGATGAATTAGAGCGGAGACTGCGAGCCAGGCCTTCTCGTCCAACATCAGTGCCTGTCCTCACAAATGCGCTTCTAGAAGAATGGTCAAAAAGTCCCATAAACACACTCCTAAATCTTGTGGAAAGCCTTCCCAGAAGAGTTGAAGCTGTTATAGCTGCAAAGGGTGGGCCAACTCCATATTAAACCCAACGGATTAAGAACAGGATGTCATTAAAGTTCATGTGCACGTAAAGGCAGGCGTCCCAAAAGTTTTGGCAATATAGTGTATATATACATACTTGTTTTATTTACCTTTGAGGAAGGAGGTTTGCCAAATTAGGCTAACTTCTGTGGACCCACACACACACATACTCACACTGATGGAGCGTGATGACTTACAAATGAAACAGTCTTATTCACACCTCAAGATGATTGGTTCGGTACAGCCATCAGACTCCCCTGAAACACCTGAGGTCAAACTTCATCTCATGACTGATTTATCAGACAGTCACCCTGCCTGATGACCTCCGACCCTGGATGTGTCACACAAGACAGGCATCACAGATTCACAGTCACACAAGGCTCTTTGTGCCTGCTAGCATGCTGGCCTCCTGCAATATTTACTGTGTTGACTTTCATGTGTGTTCTTGAGGCAGTGAAAAGCAATCTGGCTCCCAAAGTTTCTGCCCTCACTCTGCGTTTTCAAAACATCGGACACTGAGGTTTCTTTTCATGTAATCTGCAGATCATAGGTATATCAACAACACTACTTCCATCCCAGCATCCCTGCTTAATCCCATCTTTCCCCATTTTCTCCCCATATATAACATCCATTTTGAGTTTGAGTTGATTCTATTTCTCCATTATGGAGGGTAACTTAAATTTGCATGAACTTTTCAACTGTACAACTTATATCTCATCTTAAAAAACAACTATGAAGAAAATCTCACGTAAACAGGAGTTCATGCATGATTATAAAAAAAAATGTATACATCATTACAGTCTCATGATTTAATCATAAAAAGATTAAAATAGAACTTAAAAAAGACTCAAAAACACCAGCATACGTATCTGTATAAGGACAAAACCTAATGCAACTGGATCAAAGCAGCAGAGACAACCACATTAGCCTTTTTGTACGAAATGCACTGTCTTCTGACACTGAACCTGCTTTACCCATTAAGGCCCTAAACATACTGTATGCAAGTACAGCATGTCAAAGCAACACTTCAAAGTACACAAGCATGATTTGAATTGTTTTCCAAATGCTTCAAACAACAATTTATAATACAACACAAATACAAGTTGCATTCTCAACTATGGCACAAAGGGTGCAACATATAGCAAGCACTGGCCTAAATATCTTCTATGGACAGTTTTTTATTTCAGCTTAATTACTGTCAGGGTGGAGCAATAAGACAATCTTGCTAAGCAAGTTACAGTTAGTTAAACTGTTATATTTATAGTTACCAACCTGAATAATAATACATTTGATTTAATGGCAGATATTTGAAGGTAGCTTTCGCCCCCTTTGGGTACTGCTACACTAAAAATCCCCATTCTCTATAATTTTTCTCTTCATTTAAATTTCGTATAATGTATAAAAAAAGAGTGCAAAACTGAAAATCTAACCTTTATAACTACAGTACTTTATCCTGAGAATAAAAAATAAAAATAAAAATTAAAATATCATATACTTATTTAAAAATATAAAATGCTATAACAATGTAAAAAAATCATTTAATTTTATGTGGATTTTTGTATATAAAAATACAGTATTTATTAATCTTTGTTAATGTTAGCTAAAAATACAGTCGTTCATTCTTAATTCATGTTAGTTCACAGTGCATTAACTAATGTTAAGAAATACAACATTTTATTTTAATAATGTACGAGAAAATGTTGAAATTAAAGGTGAAATGTTTTAAATTTGGGAGGATCTATTGATAGAAATGCAATATAATATACATAACTATGTTTTCAGTGGTGCATAAAGACCTTATATAATGAACCATTATGTTTTTATTACCTTAGAATGATCCATTTCTATCCCATACACCGCGGGTCCCGCCTCCATGTCAAGTCGCCATTATGCGCCGGCATGTTTCTATAGCAGCCCTAAACGGACATACACTCTACAGAGCACGTTTCATCACTATGTTGTTCTTCTAAATCGTTTGTGTTTTTAGAGGTTAGAGGTTTGTGTGGTTAGAGCATGGCACTAGCAATGCCAAGGTCATGGGTTCGATCCCAGGGATTGCACATACTCCGATACAAATGTATAGTATAATGCAATGTAAGTCGCTTTGGATAAAAGCGTCTGCCAAATGCATAAATGTAAATGTAATGTAAATGTAGAGGCAGCTTGCATCGTCACTACGTTGAATATGCACACAGTAGTAGTAGTCATAGTAGTAGCCATTTGGTTTATTAGAAGCAGAGACTGTTCTTTGTTAGAAGTAAGAAGAAACCTCATTGGTTCACACAGGCTACTCTCTGCTGTCTCAGACGAAGACTTCTTTGTCTTGTGTCGGCCAAATGGCCACCGTAGCTTCTCCGAAAGGGAGGGGTGCGAGAGGTGTGCGCTGTTAGTTGCAGTTCACAACCTTACCGCTAGATGCCACTAAAATGTACACATTGCGCCTTTAACATTGTCTAAGATTAATAAATGCTGTAGAAGTATTGTTCATTCCATGATATCTAAATTAGTTATGTTGCCTAATGAAACCTTATTGTGAAGTGTTACTGATTTAATTTAGGCTTTTACTCAGACATAAACATTGATCAATGAACATAAGCAGAAGTTCAATCGTAAAAAACGATCGAGTCTTTTCAGAAAATATGGACTAAACCACTCAATTCATATGGATTAGTTTTCCAATCTCTTTATGAACTTTTTGAAGCATCAAATTTCCAGTTGGGTTGGCTGTCTATGGAGGGACAGAAAGCTCTCAGATTTCATTAAAAAGATCTTCATATGCGTTCCGAAGATGAACGAAAGTCTTATGGGTTTGGAACAACATGAGGGTGAGTAATTAATGACAGAATTGTCATTGTGGGTGAACTAACCTTTAAGAATCAACTAAGAACGTATGTTAAGTATGTATAACAGACCTGCATGTTTGCAGTGCACAGGCCAAGCAGCCGACCACAAACATGCCACCCAAATCCCCCCGCCTGGAGGGAGGACAGTGTTAATCTGCCCGCTGACAGATCACAGGATTAATAAGCATCAACAGCTCTGAAACCAGATGATCAGCCGTGCCGTGGTTCTTGTGTTTATTCTGCATGTCAGGCAGGATCAGTTGTGAGAAACACTGTTTGCAACTTAATATTAGGTGCTAATTTAAGAGCTGCGATTTCTCCATCTGACAGCTCACAAGATCTGACAGCAAGCCAAAACACAAAATACACAATAACAGCAGACCAAGAATCAGATAAATTTCCAGTTACACAGCATAATGCCGATAAGCACTCCACCTCCCTTACAGATCTGTCCGTATGGAACCTGCATGAAGTGAAATGAACTGACAGCATCCAGGAAGTCAGCCTCCTGCCCTCTGTCCCTAAACATCAAGCATCTCAACATCGATCGAGACACAGCAGCCTAGCCATTTATTCTCATTAATTATGGATGCATGGCTTACCTCCAGTTGCGCTCTCTCTTCATGTCTGCGAAAAAGAATCTGAACAGAGGACGTGTTAAAATGCTCAATACCTAGATGACATGTTTGTTCAGACAAGATGAACTCTTTGTACTGTTATTGTTCATAAAACTGTTTAATAGAAAGAACATACAAGTCAACATAAACTCCTGTGTTTGCAGTGGTCACAGCTTACACTAAACAGGTTATTTTATAAGATAGTGCAAGGATAAATCTTTCAGTATAAGACTTCACTGAAAATTTTTTTGTAGGCATTAAGAAAGCAAACAGGGTCCATTTTGATTTTGTGTTGAGCATTTGCCCTGAACGATCCAGTTGGTCAAGCTGATCTTTACAGTGAAAGTCAGTTTATAATCTGACCTCTTAATTTACAAGTTGTTTCGGCAATAGTAAGGTGAGAAGGACACTAAACTCTCAAACCGAGTTAGTGAGACTCAAGCTTGAATGCCTGGCCTTTTTATTATTCAGGAGAAGAGAGGAGAGGAGTAAGATAAAGAAAGAGAAATTGCTTCTCTTTATTCCCCATTGGGTGGTGCATTACAGTAATGGCTCTGTCTAAATAGCAATAGAGAGGCAGAATGGTGCCCCCATTATCAACACCATGACCAATTCCCCTCTCTCTCTCTCTCTCTCTCTCTCTCTCTCTCTCTCTCTCTCTCTCTCTCTCACTCTATCATTGAGGTGAGTTAGCGGGGGTGGTCTTGTGCGGCCTTGTGCGATCATTGTAAAGATCGTTCAATAAACGGTGAGTGAAACGCCTACATGAGCAGAGAAACTCTGAAACTGATTATACGGCCGCAATCAGCACACTGTCTCACGTTTGAGGCTCTAGCATGACTAATAAACTCGTTCATCGCTCTGAGAAGTATGAATCAGAAAATGAGCTTTCTGATGACAATTTAATTGCCTTTCAAGACAGCAGGAGTTATTTAAAAGAAATTGAACAATTGGGTCTTGGTAGTCTGATTTCAGGAACTAATCATATGAGGAAAGTTTGCTATAAATGGATTTAAAGTTTATCACTGAAGTTTATATAATATAAAGTACACATTACCGTCTCAAAGCAACCAAATCCCAAAGATCTTTTCTATTTCTATTTCTTTATTTTAGTGAGACTAAATGAATGATGACAAAATCAAAGCAGGTTGCCTCTTAGATGTGTGTCCTCTTCCCGTGAGAGCTTTTAACAACGCTTTGCATGCTTTCAAAGTGCTGAATTTGAGATAAAACATCTTTGTGTGCACCAAAAGACAGAGAAAAGCTTCTGAACATGCACAAAAGTACAGAAACTAGATTTTTACATCTTGCCCCTGCAATCGTTGAGACCACGATGCTATAGAGCAGGGGTGGGGAACGTTGATCCTGGAGAGCCATTGTCCTGCAGAGTTTACCCCCAACCCTGAAAAAAACACTCAACTGTCTGTAATCCTGAACCTTGATTAGCTTCAGGTGTGTTTAATTAGGGTTGGAGCTAAACTCTCCACTGTATTTTATCGCCGCCATATTTGTGTCCGGTCAAAGTTGCGCGACCTGTTGAAGTCTATGGTGACAGCAGCTACAACTACCAGAGGAAGGCCAACGAAAGAAGGTTCACAACAAGTTTACAATATGTCTGGGATATGCTGTGCTGTTAGCTGTTTTAACAGTTGTCAGAGAAACCCCAAACTACAATTTTATTCGATCCCAAAGGAGTTAGATCGGCGGAATTGTTGGCTTCAGTCAGAAGGGACCACACCACTGGCAGCCAAACAGCAATGCACAAAATTAATAACTGCTGGGACTGTAATTTACATAACATTATAACGAGAACACTATTATAATAAAATGTTGTGAATTCTCTGTGTTGTTGTTTCAATGTGTTGTTGTGGGAAGAGCGTGTCTACTGGAGTTAAACACTGACTACGTTTACATGGACAGCAGTAATCTAATTACTGACCTTATTCTGAATAAGACAATATTATGATTAAGGTGTTTACATGAGTTGCTTTTAGAATATTCCTTTCGTGTTCCTGTTTTACATGTTATAGAACATAGATCGATTAATGGCAAACGTCACCACACAGTTCGTGCATATACAGTTTTGGGTGTTTCATTTTTAATCTTACGAAAGCTTCAAGTGCAATTAATTATTTGACATGCAGTACGTGCAAATAGATAGGGAGCCCCGCACATGACATGCAAGAAAAAATTAATAAATTGTGTGCACGATTTACTAATTCCTTCCCTCGATTCATGATGCACATGATTTATAAATTGAGGGAACAAATTAGTAAATCGTTCGCACGATTTAGCCTAGGCTACTATTTATTTTCCCTCTCATGTGAGGGGCTCTGTAAATAGACAATGGTGGATACAAATTCTCCAGCAACAGGCCTCCTGTACTTTAATTCGGCAACTTTCATTCATGCCACCGTGACAAACTCAGAGGTACTGGATGAGAGATGAGGTGAGAGGAATTTGATTTGTGGCTTCTTGCTTGAAGCTTGCCCTCTTGTTTGCTGTCAAACGGTTGACCACTGCCGTGTGTGTATTATGTGTCCCCAAAATGCGGCGAAAACTCCCACATGACGTTAATAGTGTGATTAAGGTGTGTACATGTCTATAATGCACTCCAATAATGCGACTAAAATAGGAATACTCCACCTGTCTTAATTTGATTTGTGTTTACTTCGAGTATGACTTTAATCGGATTAAGGTAATAAAACATCGATGTTTACATGGTCCTTTCTTAATCAGAGTATTGTCTTAATCGTATTAATATCGGATTACTGCTGTCCATGTAAACGTAGTCATTGATTACATAACTTAGTTTCAGCTTCACTTGTGCATTCGTGTCATTTTGTGAAGATAAAACTCGTAATATAAAATTTTTGAAGTATAAATATCTGATTAAATAACCCGCAGAGCTTTATTGTACTGATGATCATCTAGCTTCAGCGCGAGCGCTCAAAAAGTAACGCAAAACATTAATAACTATGATTAGGGCTGTCTTCTTATACATGATATTATAATCGTATATACTTGTAATATAACGTTGTGAATTCTTTGGGCTTAGTTGCTGTGTTTCGTAGTAACAGGAAGAACGCATCCACAACAGGAGCTGACTACGTTACTTAGCTCAAGTTCATCTGTGTGTGATTTTGTGCAAATACTAGTTGTAATGTTATTTTTATTTTGTATAAATATCTGAATTATCTTATATAGGATGTATTCCGTTGAGTTAATTAACCTTCAGTTTACGGGTTTTGATTCTCTTCAGCTTCAGTGTGCGCAGCTCAAACAGCAATGATTAATAGTCATTAAAAATGTTCACTACTACTGTAATATTAAAAGTGTTTCATATTTTTTCAAAAACATCAATGCATTATTTTTACTAACTAGCACTTATCTTGTTCTCGTATTATTTTCATCAACACATGGTTTGATTAATAATAAGGATCACAAACAATTACAGATTTTTTCCTCAAATCATCTAATTTTGATAACAACATTGAGCTACGCGCGCTGAATGAACACCCGTAAACTGAAGCGCTTTGCTAGAAGGTTAATTAACTCAACGGAACACATCCTAAATAGGGTAATTCATATATATTTATACAAGATAAACATAATATTACAACTTATATTTGCACAAAATCATGCACGCATGAACTTGAACTAAGTAGCGGAGTCAGAATAGCTCCTGTTGTGGACGCATTCTTCCTGTAACAACACGCCGAAACAGCAACTAGATTTCACAACATTTTAATACAATAGTGTATACAATTAAAATGTTATTAATATGACAGCTACAATCGTAGATAATGTTTTGTGTTGCTGTTTGAGCGTTCGCGCTGAAGCTAAAGATGATCATCAATACAATGAAGCGCTGCTGTGTTAGTTGCCATCTCGGACACAAATATGGCAGCGGGCATAGCAGAAGTGACGTCTTTGAAACCCATGGATAGAGGTTGCTAGTAGAGGTATAATGATACATCAATATTAGCGCTCGACCAATATTGATTTTTTTATGGCTGATGCCGATATCTTAGCAATCAAAAATAGAAGTGGTCTAAATATTTAAAAAATGTACATATATCTTCTGTAGAAGTCTCAGGACCAAAACATTTTCGTCCAATCATTGCATTCAGTCCGAATGCAATGATACGATGTCCTACCTGCCAGTATATATATATATGTAAGTATGTATATGCACACACACACACACACACAACTGGAGTACCTCATTTTGTTGCGTATGACCTAATGGGAATACTAGATTTGCAAATTTTAGAGAGCACAGAAGACTGACAAACTTTCTTGACCATTGTCAACTGGCAAATAGGATTTGCAAATTACAGAGAGTTCAATTAAATGCTTATGTTATATTTTGGTCACATTTGTGAGTTAATAAAATGTAACTGCTAGTGTTAAACAGGCACATAATATTGCAATATTGATTTATCAATTACAGGCCCCTGAATCAAATCAAATCATTGTCAAATCATGGAATGTTTTTGAGTTATCTATGGCTATCTATGGCTAAGAGAACCGATGTCAGATTGTCTCGTGACAAAACATTCAATATAACCTAGTTGCTATGGTATTTTGGATGGTTGCTAGGTGATTATTAGCTCAAATTAAAACGGTCACAAACTAAGAAAATTTAATATTTTTTTAAAGCCACTGTAACCATAAACTTGCTTCCTAAAACTGCAGCGCTGTACGTAATGATGTCTATATCTGACCATTGGCTGTGATTCAGGTTACTGTGCCGTAAACACTGCTAGAAGCAGTATACAGGCAGTAGGGATAAAATGTCATGATGGAGTAGAGACCGAGAAGCCCACACACACACAC
>RJVU01051519.1:166802-207271 GCA_003731715.1 Anabarilius grahami | reverse complement strand
TCAATCATGGCAGCAGTGTCATTGTCATTCAACACCCTGCTCTTGTCCTACAGGACCTTTCTCTCATTTGGGCTCAGATAACCAGGGTTTAATGGCACCTAGGCAGACAGCCAGATAGTCAAATGCTGTGTGAGTGGAGGGGAGCAGCATTTCACAATGACAAATGACAAAAGTTTCAAACAAAGTCACTGCTTTTTTATTGAAAAGCTCTCATTAACGGTGCAGCAACACTGGATCAGTCATGCACATCGAGAGGAATCACACACACAAACACAAAGACGGGTGCAGAGGTTTCATCAGCAGCAGAAGTGCACGCATTTTTTAAAAGGCTGTGGAAAGTAAGATACTCTCCCACAGCACTGCACTATTCAGTTTTCTCTTGAATGATAACAATGTGGAGAGCAAAAAGCTCATAAAATTGACTCAAATGTTCATGAAACAGGCCCCTGGGTAACAGATCATTCATTTTGCTCAGGATACTTAACAAATCATTTTATAAGTAGGATAAATGCATTTGTAATTCTAGAACTGAAGTATGTAATTTGTACAGAATATTGTACACAATATGCAAATATGTATGCAAAGGTTGGCCGAAAGTTTGCAACCAAAGTGCAATGCATGAGATAACACATCCCAGAATCGAGCTTTAAAAGTTAAGACATTTTACACAAAATTGGAATACAAATGCCAAATAATGCAACACATGACCTCACATGATGCATGTGTCATTGCATACTGCACAGTCTCATGTACTATTTTAAAAATAATAGTGAACAGTATACATTGTACAGCGCTCTCTCATATGTATATGGACACTTGAGTTACTTGAGACACTTGAGTCTTTATCTGCTGAAAATGTCATCATTTTTGCTCATTTTTTTGTCATTTATTCATCTAGTGTTTCTGTGAATTTTACTGGATGTATGAAGTCAAGTTCACACAGACTCATATCCTGGAAACAGTCTCTGTGTTTACAGTGTCTCTTTGGTTACCTTCATGTACAGGTTTATTTAGTGTTGGTTAAGTGCACAGGCTGATCAGGGTGCATTCATGCACCACAAGATCTGGACAGAAAGGAAAAATCCAAATGAGCTTGTGGAAAATTCTCTCCAACCCCTCATGGTCTGTCATTTCTTTGTTGGTATAATAAGACAAAAATATAATTATC
The DNA here is from genome assembly GCA_003731715.1 of Anabarilius grahami. NCBI lineage: Eukaryota > Metazoa > Chordata > Actinopteri > Cypriniformes > Xenocyprididae > Anabarilius > Anabarilius grahami. Next base: position 206,103 of record RJVU01051519.1, on the reverse strand, counting down.
AGCTCTACTCTTATAAATCCATTTTAATGCACATATATACTCAGTCGATCTCTTACACGAACATGCATGTATCTGTCAGAACTGTATGTTCCTGGGTCAGTGTGTGTGGGTGGGTGTGCGCTCAGTGAACAGGTAGAGAGGAAAGAGGGGAGGAAATTCACACTCAGGCTTTTAAGCTCAGACATAGCCGAGCGTGAAAGCGATCAGGAGTCCAGAGACACTGCACTATATAAAATAAGTGTCAGAGAGTATATACTGTACACACATACTGTATACTGTATTTATCTCTCCAGTGTTCTTGTAGGGTTGTACCAAAACAGCAGTCTGTTAATATAACATTTCTTGAAACCATTTTGAAAACTATGCTATATTAATATAAATAATTCATATTAAAAAAGTTAAATATTTATATACATTTATAATAATTAAAAAAAGTTATAAAAAGTATTTTTTAGATATTAAAAAAATAAATATTANAATTAAGAAGCTTTTAAAAATAAATATTTTTATGAATAATTAAAAGTTAAATATGAATATCATACAGTATATAATAATGTAAAACAAGTTAGATATGACTATCGTATAAAATAATATTTTAAATAGTTAAAAATATTGAAGCAAATCAGGAAGCAAAACTTTTTTCCCTTTCTGGACTGTAATTATTACAAAGAATGAACACCAATATTTTTTGTCATCACTGGCATATATTAAGTATGTGGTGACACTCATATATTAGAGTCTGTACTGTGTACTACTGATACTGCAGAAAGACTGGAATGGTAACATTTTTTTTTGTTTTAGTATTGACTTGGTTTGAACATACAGGCACTTTTGACATCTCTACCAGCTAGTAGGTTGTAAATGAGACTGATCAGCAGAACAAAGGTAAATACAGAGATAATTACAGTTATTCAATTTACAGCAATTTATGAACACATCATCTGTACCTTTATCAGATGATGACCATCATTTGCCGTGTCACCTACAATAAAGCCTTTTGCAATATCACACCATACCGCAATAATTCTTGTGGTGCATTAATGCAGACTGATCATCTTGTGTACTTTAGCTCCCTTAACTCCAATAGGGTCTTCAATTTGAACACTACATCTCACTCTCTTCAAAAAGGCTTGCTGTGGCACACAGCTGTACTTCTGGCCTCCAGGATGTGCAGCGTAACTGCCGATGGATTCTAAGACTGACTCAGTCAGTGTCTCATGCTGTGTTTGTGTAGAAGTTCTCATCCTTCTATTGACAGAAACACTCTTATTCATTAGGACAGCAAAGCTGAGCTCTACAAGTGCTGTAACAGATACAATCTGTCTGTTCAGTCTACAGTCACTGTATCTACCTGCTTGCAACATACAATAAACTCCCATTCAACACAGTCAAGCTCCTCGGATTACTTTCCATTCTAGAGTATATTCTGCACTCTTAAAGACTCTGAAATCACAAATGCAAGCAGTTCAATGGCTATAAGGATGCCACAAACATGAAAAGGAAAAATATATATATATATTTTCAAACATCTAGTTTAAGATGCAGGTTTCAAGTTTGTAGAAATACAATATTTGCATTCATGTTGATTTTTATTTTTTCATCACAAAACCATATTTTTATTCAATGACTTAAAATTGTCACATGGTATACCAATAAATACATATAATGCAATTTACACATACAATAAATATTTATCAAGTTTTTGATTTTAGAATTTTTTTTTTTAAATGAAATGCCATGTGGTGTAGCTCCCTAAAAATGTATGAATTAATAATTCATGATTTATAGTATGTACTGTTTACCCTGAAAATTGAATTATTTTTCATCTGATGGTTACCACACGAGTCATGAAATTAAAACTTTTCTAATAAATGGCATAGCATTTTTTCAAAACCTTACAAGTCCAACATAAATACAAAGAGTACATTTGAAAAAAAAAAAAAACCCAAAACACTCTCACAAAAAAGCATCACATCACTACGGAGCCCTGCACATGACATGCAAGAAAAAAAATTTAATCGTGCGCACAATTTACTATTACGTTCCCTTGATTTACTAAATCGTGCGCATGATTTACCAATTCGTTCCCTTGATTTACTAATGTTACAACCACCGGTTCCCGCACACACACACCTGAAGACCATCATCATTATCACTCATTGGGACTTGTGTATATAACCACTCACCCTTCACTCTTGTCTTTGTCGGTTATCGTTGTATGTTAGTGTGTGTATCTCCTGTGTTCCTGTATGCTCCTTTTGGATTATCTAGTAAAGTTTGACTTTGGATCTTCTACTCCTCGTCGTGCGTGTTTCTACACACCTGATCTGTGACAACTAAGTCATGAGTATGATTTATAAATCGAGGGAACGAAATAGTAAATTGTCCGCACATTTTAGTAAACCGAGGCAACAAATTAGTAAATCATGTGCACGATTTAGCCTATTTATTTTCCTGCATGTCATGTCCGGGGCTCCGTACATCACTGACCAAAAGCAAAATAATTTATAAAAATAAATTTTACAAATTAATCAGTTCACACAGAGACCATTGTCGTCTTTTGTATGCACTAGGTTTATCACAACAGCAAAGGAAATTATGCCTAATGTGCATGTTTTCTACCCTACTATTTAAGTATCTATATATTTAGAATAAATGACTGCACCAATGAGAAGGACATAGTTTCACTAATTTGTTTATTTTGCACAAATCAATAAATCGTTTTAATTCTTTTGGTGTTATTGGAATAATTTCAAGATTTTGGTCTATTTTTGCTTACATGTCGTCTTTTACTCTAATGGAAAGAGAACTTCCAAAATGCACATTTAGATGGTGTCTGTTTTAAGCCTATTACCCTCTGTCTGTTTGCATGTAGATTTCTTCTAAATTAACCAAAAACAAGCTTATCTGCATATTTAAACACATCAAGAGTCTATCCCCCTGAAATGTTATGTGCATAATATGTATTATAATAAATGCCTGCAGAGGGTGCCAAAAGCCTGGTAATTGTTGTTGTTACACAGCACGATCAAATCCTTGTTTTTGGCCAACCAGCATAATTAAAAATATAATATTAGTTTAATAATAATCAGCCAGTTCTTTATGATAGAAATGCTACAGCCACTGTAATTTCTTCAACAAGAATATGTGGACATCAAACAAACATGGGTTTAAACTTTTATTAATGTATTCTCCTGTAAGCATAAGCTTAAATCTATCCTGTAAGCATAGATTTAAGAATGATAGCATTATGCAATGCTGTATCCTTAGAAAACGGTCTAATAATGCAGTTCATGGATTTGCATCCGTGGAATGCTCCACTTCAGGTATTGACAGCCCTACAGATATGAAGGCTGAAGGCCACTATCAGAGCAACCTGGGCTCTCATAACACCTGAGCAGTGCCACAGACTGATTGACTCCATGCCACGCCGCATTGCTGTAATTCAGGCAAAAGGAGCCCAAACTAAGTATTGAGTGCTGTACATGCTCATACTTTTCATGTTCATACTTTTCAGTTGGCCAAGATTTCAAAAAATCCTTTCTTTGTATTGGTCTTAAGTAATATTCTAATTTTCTGAGATACTGAATTTGGGATTTTCCTTAGTTGTCAGTTATAATCATCAAAATTAAAAGAAATAAACATTTGAAATATATCAGTCTGTATGTAATGAATGAATATAATATACAAGTTTCACTTTTTGAATGGAATTAGTGAAATAAATCAACTTTTTGATGATATTCTAATTATATGACCAGCACCTGTATATATATATATATATATATATATAAAAAAACACCCCAGAAAAAAGGGCACTTTCTCTCGAGGAAGAAAAAGGGCAGGTGCTCAAGCCCCCTTTTATGTCTATGTGTGTACGTGCCTGCACTCAAATTGATTTGTGTGTGAAAGGGAGAGATGGAGATGGGAGGACTATCACAATTTACCCAGAAAATCCATTCACATCTGCGTCATAAAGGCGGACACCAATACATGGAAGACAGTTAAAAATGGGTTGTTGTCTAACCCCTAAGTTCTCTTTAGACAAACACACAGCCTGGAATCTAAATAGATTTAGTGAAATCTTGTTACACAGACCTTTTTAACCCCTCTAGCACTGGAGCACCACTAATGCGTTCATTCAGACAAAGCACTTCTTAATTGAATCTGAACTGATTTGAATAATCAATCTGCTTTGAAGCGGATCTTTGGCCAGTTCAGCTGTGAGTGTTTGTATTGTGACTCCAATGAGTCTCTCAGCTCAGGTCAGGCCCGACTCAGGTGTGGGGTGAGGGGTCTCCTAATTACTAATCTGACAGATGCTTTTATTCAAAGTGACTTATTGTTCGCTTATTTCAAGTTCAATCCATATGGGGAACCTGAGGTTAAGTGTCCTGCGCTATGGCGATAGCTCATGAATCATCCCTTGCAGGATTTGAACCAATAAAGATGCATGCGAGCAATTCTTTGTTTGCATACAGCAAAAAGCGTAGCGTAGTGTGCCTGACAACATGGAAGAACAATCTGCAGGTAAACTATTTTGACTTTTTTATCTATTAGTAACATTAAAAGGTTAGTTCTGTCATCAATTACTCAATACTGAGCTGGAATTTCGACGTAAAAAACGGAAGCGCTGCACTGCGTTCACTACGTCAAGACTGACATAGAAGAGATTGTTGAAGAAAGTCGTTATTTTATTCGTTTTTGTTCACAAAAAGTATTCTCGTCGCTTCATAAAATTAAGGTTGAACCACTGCAGTCACGTCGACTATTTATGTGGAGAAAAACAAAAGTCTGTTGAGCAGATCATAATGTGAACACAAGCTGGTGCTGATGGAAGGACTTCACACCGAGAGGAGAGAGACCGTGAGAGCCAGAGCGATTAGAAGAGTGAGAAAACCGGTGCGTTCAGCTGAAAAACATGCTAAAGGCTTTTCTCACCCCTGCATGAGTGCGCAGGGCTCCATCAGCGTGAAGAGCAAAGGGGAGCAGAGGGCAAATTCAGGAACATTTGCCATATTCCCATTCTACAGGCCTTTCAACATTGCTCATTAAACATCTCCCACTGCATCCATAATTGGCATTCCTTGAGTCACAAATACTGATGGGGAATATAATGAATTTTACAGTGTCAATCTAAAATTATATCGATCATTACAATGATTTTAAACTCTAACACGTACCAGTGTTCGGCTCCTTGTGCCATGACTCGGTTAAGACAAATTTTAATAGCATATCTGATTAAAAATGAAGTCACAAAAGTGGCAACAGTGTTCTGATGTTTGATTCCGCAAATCAGTTTCAATGAATTGGTTTCAAAAACTTTATTCAACAATTTGCTTGAATAATCACTCAAAAATGAGTCGGTGTTCTGACGTAGAACAAGGAAGCTCTGCAATAGTCTTCAATGTAAACTATGTAGTAGAATAACAGGATATAGAAGAAATTGTTGAATAAAGTCGTTATTTTTGTTTTGTTTTTGCGCACAACAAGTATTCTCGTCACTTCATAACATTAAGGTTAAACCACTGTAGTCATGTTGACTATTTTAACGATGTCTTTACTACTTTTCTGGACTTCTTGAATATGAATGTGAAATCCTTGAATGTGGTAATTTCGTCGCTTTCTATGGGAGAAAAAAACAAAAAAACAAAAACTCGGATTTCATCAAAAATATCTTAATTTGTGTTCTGAAGATGCACGAATGTCTTACGGTTTTGGAATGACATGAGGGTGAGTACTTAATGGCAGAAATTTCATTTTTGGGTGAACTAACCCTTTAACTGTATAACATTAAACATTTTGGATCTACTTGGCCACAATGGCTTTTTATTCACACTATCTATTCCAGAACAATCTGAATAATAATAATAATAATAATTTATTGTCATTGTAAGAATACAACGAGATTACATTAGAGCATCAATCGATTTCATAAGTGCAAAAGATCTACAATAGCACAATATATAACCCAGACAGCATGTGACAAACAAGGAATGTAAACATAGATAGATAACCTCTAGTAGCCAGGAAAACATGTATAGTTAAGTGTACTGCAGCAATGCAAAGTCCAGATCTTCAGTTATTGCAGTTGTTGGAGGGTGGTGCATGATACAGAACAGTACAACATGTAACAAACAAGGAGTGTAATATATAAGATAAATAAACTATAATAACCGGAAAAAGTGAATAATTGAGTGTGCTGCAGCAATGCAAAGTCCAGTTCATAGAATAAAAGACCATAGCCAACAGCTGACTAAACCTTGCTGGAAAACATAAAGTATATTTATCATTAGTATGATCACAGTATATTTAGTATCACAGTACATTTACCTTGGTTAACCTTCCAGAAGAATGGTAGACGTAAATATTTTTCTCAAGGTACACAACTATAATTCCATTTAAGGTGAGTTGGGAATGGTAGCGGTAAGTAAATGATTAATGCTGCTGGTATTACTGCCACCATAAAGATCAGCGCTGATAATAAGTGACCAGACTTTGGTGTTCTTATTGTTTTTATTGGCCTCAGGGTTCAGGGACTACATGACGTAAGGCCGGTGACTCTCATTCTGCTGCACAAACACACTATTATCAATTCTGATCTAAGGCTGGAGTAAACACAGCTATTTGATTTTGCAAAAATGCTTTGCTGGAATCTTTCTCCAGGGACTCTAACGCTTTAGGACCTAAATAATGACAGCAACAATTTCAACAAAAATGTTCTCATATTTTTGGACTTATTAACTTACACTTTAAAAGCTGCATAAATGCGATGCGAAGCATATCACGTTCATTAAGACCTGTGTGGGTCCCTCGAGACAAAGAAGATCGATGTGAATTTGAAAGATCCTCCCTCGTACGTTGTTACAAAAACAACACAACGGTGATTGCATTCCTCAAATCCCTGACATCCATATTTTCCCACCTCATTCTTGCCAGGTTTTGCTTTTCGAACTAACCAGAATTTCCTAAATGTGTTTGAAAGAAAATAAGACTTGACAACCGTTTTTTTTTACAGAGACTGTGATGTAAAATAACAGCCACTTTAGGAAAGAAGGTTGTGGTTGTTTTTTAAACAGCATGATATTCCCACTCGTATACACTTCATTTTTAAGATCATAGATGTAGAGACACATAGATAAACAGTAACAGTCATGAAACGATAGAAAAAGTGCTGTGTGTATTTTAAAGTGGGATACTCACTGTCTGCATGGATTGGCACCACCAGGCAGAGCAGCAGCAGGAGGGATGTGGCACTGCCGCGAGGAGAGGCCTGTTGGGTATGTGGCACCATGATTTCCGGATGGCACTCACCGCAGGGGTTCCCTAAACTCCTGCTGGATGACTATATGCTCACGCTACCATTTAGTGAAACCTGACGGGTGACACGAAGGAGAGTGACATTAGAAAGTTGCAATGCAAACAGCACATTTGAAGCAATTCAAATCCTCAAACATGACATCACCACATGCCAAGACATTACCTCATTATTAGCATTCCAAGAGCATTACATCACATTCCCATAATTCAGTATGATCTTCCCATAAATTAAAGCAATGGGAGAATGACATCAGAAAGCATCATGATAATGAATGCAATCTTTACATTTTCAAACATGACATCATTAATAGCACTACAAGAGCAAGGTATTTTATATGAGGTCAGTCTTCTGAAGTTAATCAATAGTTTTTTGTAAGGAACAGAGCCAAAAATTTGTCATTATGTACTGAAAATAATGTGACACAGCAGTGTAAATATGTGAAAAAGTAAATCAGATTTGAGAGCTTGAACGGAAGTATAGATTTTCCAAAATTCCAATTGAGTATCTTTAACGACACATTAGCCAAGTTTCCATCCAGTTTTTGCGATGTTTTGTTATCGACAAAGCAAATATGTGCAAAAATGTTTTTGCAAAATTTGCTGTCACGAGGCTGTTTCCATCCACGTAATGACGTCATCCCTACCATTAAGGGACAATATTTGCCCCCTAAATTGATTTTCCAGTGCATATTTTTACCTTTATGAATAACTTTAAAAAATAAATAATGTTTTAAATAAAAATGTTCGATAGAGAGATTTCTCATGTAGAAATGGCTTCTCATGTAGAAATGATTTCTCATGTAGAAAGTTGGAATAGCCAAGGCTATTCCAACTCACAGCGGTGCATTTGACAGCTGCTTTCAAATGGTCCTGTGCTTATTTGTGTTCACCCTCTGTCTGAAGACCGTTAAAGGCTTCTAATTACAGCAGGATTTGCAGCGCTGAGCATTGGAGCCAATCGCGCTGCATCTGAATGAAAGCTAGTGGTTATATTAAAGAGAGCGCACTTTGCACGCTTTATGTATTTAATATAGTCTATTCACAATTTGAATAAAAGTTTTAGAATATTTTTCGCGCTTCAACAAAGAGGACCAGTGGCCAGGTAAACTCTGTTGAGTTTCATTAAAGACAACCGCGTTTAAATGCTGAGTGAATCTGCTAAAAAATTTATTTTAAGCTTAGCCTACAGTTAAATAGACCTAAACATTATATTATTTTACTTGTGTTGTTTAACGCAATGTTTAATTAAATGCAGCGACATAGAACGCGTAATGTTGGTTTTATTGATTGTGTTAGGCTACATGAGAAAATGATTTTTGTCTACCTCATGTAGGAGATTTAATGTGGGTGCGGGTCGGGTTGCGGTTTTTATGTCAACGGGTCGGGTCAGGTATGGGCTAAAATTTGTGTCTCTGTCGGATATCGGGTCAGGTGTGCTGTTAATAACTGCGGGTGCGGGTTTATCAAACAGGACCCGTGCAGGACTCTGGCCTAGAATCACTTCTGATCATGAAATCGAAACAGTACTTTTATTTATTCAGATACAGAAGTTAATACAGATAATTTCTGTATTTTATTTTACCTTTCTTTTTTTTTTCTTTTTTTGTCAGCATTGAAAACTCCAACAGTCTTCCTTAATTTGACAGACACCCCGCTTACTTTTGTTGAGCTGCAGAGATTTTCAAGACCCTATTTTCCTCATCCTTGTGATGCACCTTTGAACTACAGAGAAATGGTGCTTTAACGGGAGCAACACTACGAACGCGGACTCTGCACGTATAGGCTAATTCTGTCATGTGACACCACATTTATTTGTGTTAAAGCCCTTTTTCTTAACAAAAAGTGTTTCCAAACCAATTTTTGCTACATTTTAAGTATCGACATACAATTTTTGCACTAAAGATAAATGGAAAAAGATTGTGTCGACATTTGAGAAATTTTATCGACAAATGGCATTTCCATCAGCTATATCGCTCAACATTTTGAAGCGCTAAACCTTTTTTCGCAAAAAATCCTTGGATGGAAACCTGGCTATTGTCAGGAAGACAAAACTTCAGAATTGAGAGATGCTGATTCAATAACTGCTCTGATAGATTTCATTTTGTCAGACTAATTCTTCAGAGTGATTCATGCTTGTCTGTTTTGGAACTATTCATTAAAATAATCGATTCATGAGAGTAATTCGCTCTGGAATCTACACTGGTTGTGCTGTATGTTTCTGATTTACTAAATAGAACTGGTTCATAAGAATTATTTGTTCAAGAATCAGATTACACTAGTCAACTCTTTATGTTTGTTTTTGTCTGCAACCTGCGAGGAAAACTCAATAAAAAACTTTTAACTTTTAATTTTTTCTTTTTTTGCTTTTAAATGCATTAACATTCAACACAGGCTGCAAATTCACAATGACTAATTTTGCTCAAATATTAGATAAAATAAATATTAGATGAAAAGCCTAAACATAAAAAAACATAAATGAAAACTAATACTACTAAAATTACTAAAACCGAAAGCAAAGTGAAAGCTAAATAAGCAAAACAACTGACAAAACAATTGACAAAATCACACAAAAAAATGTCTAAAACAAACAAAAATAAAAATAAAAACAAAAGTAAAAGCTTATTCAAAATAGTATGAAATTCTATAATGCAACAGGTATGTAAATAATACTAAAATAGCAGTGGTGGCACAGAGGGTTTTACTGCAAAACATTCAACACACACTATGCACACATTCATAACTCAGGTAAAATATGATTTATTTCGCTATGGTCATAAGGATACAGCAGTGACAGCACAGACTGAGTCATTTTCATTTTGGGCTGAGCTATTCCTTTAACACAGTGACATCATGCACACAATGAATGATGTCACTGTGTTAATTTAATAAAGTGGTTTGAAACAGAAGTAAATGAGCTTCAGCCGCAACGAGTCCCGGGAGAGCGTTTCAACGACCACAGACACCTCTGGCCTTTGGAGGACACATGCGTGGGCCAGGTTCACACTGTGAGTGTGTGTCTAGGGGTTTGTGTGTGTTAATAGCCTGTGTGGTGAGGGCTCTCGTGTGTCTTTGCAATGAAGCCACCCCATGCACACTCTCACTCACTCATGATTAAGATGATGCATTCATTTATTAACCAGAAGCGCTCATCATGTAATTGGCCGAACCCGGGCTAATTAATCATGCTCACACAAAGCAGACATCTGCTATCCAACACACCCACTCTGCCACAGAGAAAATAATCATGGAAACGCCACAGAGAGAGACGCCCATAGACCAGCACTAATTACTCCGCCACCACAGCAGGAAAGTTTGGAGCCGCTGGCGCTCGGCAAACAGCTTCCACCCTCAAACACCGTTTGATCGGGAGCTGAAGGTGCGCTTCCACATTCCTGCAGGCTGAGCAGACGGAAACGTCTCTCCGTCTCCGAGCATGCCATTTCTCCCTCTTATTATGGAAATCATGAGTCTGGAACAGAACCGCTGAGCTGACAGACTCACCGACACTGCATTAAACTGCGAGCATTTAGGGACATGCACACAGCAAACACACTCACACAAACACTGTGACGCTCGGCACACACGAGTCTCTCTGCTTCAGCACACACTGTAATTACAGCAGGCTGCTCCCCATTCTGCACCCCATCGTCTCTGCCTTTCCAAAGAAAACACAGACTGTGCTTATGAGTGGATGCTACAATTGAGCCAGCCAACCGTCTCCGGCGTGCCCAACCTGAAGGCTCTCCTGAACATTCCTGCAGGAAGAGCACGCTGGGAAAACAAAGCGTGGACTGAACGCAGCATGCATTTCTAAAGACCCAAGTTGGCTTTGCTGAAAGACAAATGACATGAGCAGCCAGCTAGACTCTCCATGATGACAAGCTTGTTTAAATGAAGGGTCAAAGGTCAGTTCATTTCTTTCAGGAATCACTCCTCATGTGGACAGGACATGACTACACAGGAACTGAAAAGTAGGAACGGACTGATTCAAAAGCATCGCAACTTCATGATGGAGAGAAGTCCTCGCTTTGGTCGTGTCTAATTAACGTGTTAAATTCCCAACGTGTTAAATTCCTAATGTATACATGTATAACTTTATAACGCATTTAACACACTTGCCCCACCCCTAGACCTACATTGGTAATCTGACATTTCATAATTGACTGATGACGAATATGATGCAGGGCAACAAGATATAGCCTATAGAATGCATTCAGAATGTCCATAAAATTCAAGATATGAAAGGCGAAAGGCGATTGATTTGAACCCTTTGAATCACATGGTAAGATCAGAACGTTCACTGATAAATTTAAACATGCTTTCGCGCTTTGGCTGCGGTGGCACCCATCGCGCGTTATAGATCAATTAACATGATTTAAACGACAAATCACATTCACAATATTTGACAATAGGCGCCGTTTTATGTTTCTCCCGGTTGGTGCTCACACTCCATATCCAATATCTGAGCCAGAGTAGAGCCATGATGACACATGCGTGAGTTTTGTGGAGAGATTCGTGCTGCATATTACATTGACATGCATCATTAAAACTTACAACTTACAATGTTGCTTAATTTTATTGACAGAAAAATCACCTAAAATATATTGCAAATATCTAAAATATTGCCCAGTCTATCTTAATCAACAGAAGAAAAAACTTTTTTTTCTCTATAAGAAAGTGTTTTGTTGCCACTTGCACTGAACATCCTCTAACATACAGTGCTCAGCGTAAATGAGTACACCCCCTTTGAAAAGTAACATTTTAAACAATATCTCAATGAACACAAAAACTATTTCCAAAATGTTGACAAGACTAAGTTTTAAATAACATATGTTTAACTTATAACATGAAAGTAAGGTTAATAATATAACTTAGAGAACAAAAATGTCAGTTTTACTCAAATTAGGGTGATGTAAAAATGAGTACTCCCCACTGAAAGTCTCTGGAGAAAAGCTAAATTTTAGACTACAAATGTCTAATTTACAAGAATTCAACCACAGGTGAGTCTAATTATCATTACACAGGTGTCCAGCACACAGTTGACTATATTCATGTTGTCAGCAATGGCACCACATGAAAGAGAAATGTCACAAAGAAAATAATTTCTTTACACCAGAAAGGTGAAGGCTACAAGAAAATCAGCAAAGCTTTACTTATCAGTCAGAATACTGTAGCAAAAGTGGTACAAAATTTAAAAAAGACTAAACCATCTCACAGAGACGTCCAGGTCGTCCACAGAAGTGAACACCTCGACAGGAGCGTCTTCTGATGAGAAGGGTTGAAGAAAATCGGCATGCAAGTTCTCTAAAGAAGTAGAAAGCCAAACTGGGGTGACTATTTCCCGTGACACATGCAGCGTACACTGCAGAGGAATGGCATGCATGGGTGCCGTCCACGAAAGAAGCCTCTCCTAAAGCCCAGGCACAAAAAAGCCCAGCTAGAGTTTGCCAGGGCCCATGCTGACAAAGATGAAGACTACTGGGACTGTATACTCTGGAGTGATGAGACCAAGATAAATGTTTTTGGAACTGATGGCTTCAAAACTGTATGGCGTCACAAAGGTGAGGAATACAAAGAAAAATGCATGGTGCCTACAGTGAAACATGGTGGTGGCAGTGTCCTTATGTGGGGCTGCATGAGTGCTGCTGGTGTCGAGGAGCTGCATTTCATTGATGGCGTCATGAATTCACAGATGTACTGCTCTATACTGAAAGAGAAGATGCTACCATCACTCCGTGCCCTTGGTCCTCCTGCACTTTTCCAACATGACAATGATCCTAAACACATTTCTGAAGAAGAACAGGGTGAAAGTGATTCAGTGGCCAAGTATGTCTCCTGATCTGAACCAAATCGAGCACCTATGGGGAAGAGACAAGTTGAGCATCACTCTCCATCCAGCATCCAGTCTCTACAAGAGGTCAATCTTGAAGAATGGAAAAAGATAGATGTTGCAAAATGTCACCAACTTGTTCATTCCATGCCTAGAAGACTTGGTATTGTCATTAAAAATCATGGAGGTCATACAAAGTTCTAGATGTAGTAGTTTTTATTGAGGGGTGTACTCATTTTTGCATCACCCTAATTTGAGTAAAACTGAAAAATGTGTAATCTAAGTTATATTATTAACCTTACTTTCATGTTATAAGTTAAACAGATGTTATATAAAACTTAGTCTTGTCAAATTTTGAAATTGTTTTTGTGTTCATTGAGATATTGTTTAAAATGTTACTTTTCAAAGGGGGTGCACTCATTTATGCTGAGTACTGTAACTGCACATAAATGCCGTAATTCCAGTCCCAACATGTTGTTACTTATTTGCAGGAGTGTTTGATAGTCTAATAGCTCAAAAGAGCACTTGCTTTATTGCTCCTGGATTGATGGATAATCTATTATAATCCCAGTGGAGAAATGGGTTGCTAGACATTTCCTGTACCTTGACAGAAAACCCTTCAACACGGGCCAGAGCAGCAGTAATATCTGAGATACACTTAGAAAATCAATGCTCTTTGAATATTAATAAAGAGCTGCACTTAAGTTCATCAGTCTGATGCATATGTACTTTCCTAAACAGCATTGCCATTTAAAAAGACCGTTTCTTGCCGGATATTCAATTAAGTGAATTGAAATCAGGCAAATAAGAGGGTGGCAGTTCTGAGAGCTTGTTTGTCATGCTGTTTATTTAATCACATCAATATTGTTACAAAGAGTGCCACTATTATCTACCCATATCATTTTTAGCCCTGAAAATGGGTTATAATTCAAATGTCAAGATTCTTATGAAAATTTGAATAAACTGAGATGGCACTTTGCCTGTTATAAATACGTGCTCAGTTTAAATGTTATTTTAAAGTGGGGTAGAATTAAATGAAGGGCAAAACTCAACATTTTGTTCGTGTACCCCCTCTGTCACTTCACGTACCCCCAGGGGTACACGTTTGGGAACCACTGCTTTAAAGGAACATCAAACATCAAAATGATGCTTCATAAACATACTACATTGGAGAACTTTTGATGTTGGCATAATGGCTCTTTTCCAAACCCTAGTGAAGTAGACATCATATGCACGTTTCTAGGCTGTTTACAACAGAAGATAAGGAATAATGATGCTTAAGATTTCATTTTGGCCAAAATTTAGCATAATCTGTATCCCTTTGCAGGTAAGGCAATCCCAGATTCCTCAGAGAGTGATTACAATTTTTTAATCTGAATCAAAGATCAAGGGAAATTACATTTACAAAATTATGTTATTCAGTACTGAATAGTCACAATGAAAATAATTCCATCTTATTAAAATTTACAATTTTGCCCAAATGTTATTGTGAGCTTCATTTTTCATGATTATTACAGTGTCAGGTTGCTAGCTTAGCAACATCAGCAGTTCACCAGGGTTTAGAGAAGCAAAGCCTTTCTTTTTCTCTGGTTCTGATGCAGGACCAAGTCAGCTGTGTTTACAGCGGCAGGCAGAAAGAAAGGAGCAGAGAAGGAATGATATCTTCTCCCAGCAGACTCTGGGGGTGTGAAGGGGAAAGGATGAAATTTTCATCTTCCAGGAGGAGCACCCTCGAGGGGCAGCACTCTCTTATCTCCCCTGTTATCCGCCCACTCCCCCTGGGAAGGAGACGCAGAGTGAGTCATAGACACCAGCTCGGTTTTTACAAACAGTGCATCCGAATTTCATTAAGGACAAGAAGTGCCAAGACTGGTGGATCTTTAGTTAAGAAGGGGACCAACTTTCATCAGCAATGCTAATGAGGCATCTGTGTCTCAGTTAATTCTGGATATACACTACCAGTTATCACACCTCATTCCTTACTATGACTATATTTTCCACATTTTGGAATAACAGTAAAGTCAAGAAAACATTCAGAAATACAACATGTGAATTATGTAGTCCAAAACATGAGATACAAAAGAAAACTTTCTTAAGGAGGTGCATCTTATAAACTATTTAAGGCATTCACATGTATGCTCTTAAACAAAATAAAAATAACATAAAAATAAAATAAAATAATAAAAAAGTTCCAATAATATTAATAATAATAACAACAACAACAACAGTAATAAATGTTTACCCATTCATAATTTTCTTTCCAAATATAATAACATTTATATTAATTATTGTTGTTGTTGTTGTTGTGTTTGTTAATAATAATAATTATGCATCTATTTTAATATATTTATAAAGAAATTATGCATCAGTACAATTTATGTTTGCTCACAAAACTAATTTCAAACATTTAAGCAGGAGTCTTTAGATCAAAAAGTTTTTTAGATGAGAAATATAAATTCATTCAAGTGTGTCCAAACTCATGCCTGGTTGTGTATATGTGGCATCAAGCTATCCTATATGTCAAGGGTGTGCATGTCTTTAAGGGACTAGCTTTCATCTTCTAGCTGATGGCATGCACGGACAGACAGGAAGAGGAATTCTCGTTTATGTAGAGTGATAGAGCTCATCACTGGCAGCCAGGTGCAACGCTCGGCTCCACCGGTCGCCCTGCAGCTACGCAATCCTGCAAGATTTGTGGCTTTCAAGTGCCGTGCGATGTTAGGAGATTTGTGGAGAGGCTGAGGGAGATTTGTGCTGCGGCAGGAATTTGAGGAGAGGGAAACGGATCTGAGGCCGTAAATATTGGAGTAAAGGCAGGAATTGGAGGCTCATTGTCTCAACTGAGAAAACTGAGGAAAATTAAGGCGCCTAAAGCATGTTCACATTTCCTTTTACTTTTTAACATGAACACGCACACAGTAATGCATATCAAATCCAAACACAAGGTTTCAAAATCATAATGCCCAGGAAAACTTTGTTTACAAAAAAATCCAGACACAATGCGAGCATATATAAGAGCTGGGTGATATATAAATTAAATTTCACAATATATTTGCAATGATTTTACAGGAGATTAAGCAACATAGTCAATTTAATCTTTTTTTAAAAATTTTTTTTCTTTTTTTTATCTGACCATTCAGTCAGTAAATTTGATTCGTGAATCAGTAAATAAGTTAATACTGTCTTTTCCAAAATAATTTGATTTAAAAACTTGTTGTGTCATCAAGCAAAGATGTCCATTTCCATTAATTACATTTTTAAAATAAAATACATGTAGTTAAATATTGCTGTTCATTACAATATATAGTTAAATTGGTGCATCAAATCAAATGAAAATGATTCAATATAATTTTGTCTGTGTTCATTTAGTGAAAACAGTGCTGAAAAGATGCCATGACTATTTTAAATAGACTTTTCACTCACATTAAATGTAATTGGTTGAAGCGATGACTGAAAAAGCACCCTTTTAAGCCACTTCAGCGTAAATACATAAAGATATAAATGGAGTATTGCCAAAAGGCTGAAAAATATCAAGATATTCACATGGCCCTATATAACGTTCACTGTTCCTCAATTATCAGTCTGAATTCAATTCAATATGACACTTAAAAACTCAAAAACTCATCTCTTTACAAGCCATTTACACACACAACTCAGGATGGCACGACAAGGCAATACCCACTTAAAAATCAATAACACAAAGCAAGGAGATAGATCTTGATCTTGGCCTGATTCACAAGCGTGATCTCAATGGTTGCTGCAGTCGTCCCTGAGGGTGTTGCAGAAGTTTTAACTTCTCTTTCTGCATACAGAGCCCAGCGTGCTGCATGATAACATTTTTTTAATCTTTGTTTAAGGAAAGCACTGTGGTGTGTGGCACTTACAGGATTATGTGGCCGGAGGGGTATCTGGGGAAAAAAGGACTTTTATCACCCCAGCAACTAATTATTAGTGGCGAGAGAGAGAGAGAGAGCTGAAAGTGTGTATGAGTATGTGAGTTAAAGATAAAAATCTAACAAGAGAGAAGAGATGAGCCCCTCAGGACACACTATTGCAGCATCCTGTGGCGCGGCCATAAAAGATTTACGAAATAACTTTGGCCCCCAGTGCAAAGTATCAACAGCGAAGTTAATGGTGTGATTACACTAATAAGGGAAGGAAAGAGATGGAACTGTGCTGCATATAATGACAGGGTGAAAACGACAGATAAAGAGATTGTAGGAGCGTGTGATAAATGTAGCAGCAGCAGAGATGCAGACCACACAGAGCGATTTGAGAGGAGAAATCCTCCTGTGCTCTGTGGTTGAGGTGTAAGTCATCTGCAACTGGGGTTGTTATATTATATGAGCAGAGCAGGATGAGTGCATCGCAGGTTTATTGCTGAACTTTTATAGCACTGAGTTCAGACAATTACATCTCATTTGCAATGCATGAAGAGTATGACACTAGCAATGACAAGGTCATGAGTTTGATTCCCAGGGAATGCATGAACTGATTAAATGTATACATTAAATGCAATGTCACTTTGGATAAATGCATTTGTAAATGTCATTGCATTACATAAAATCTGCAACATGACACTATATTCATTGTTTCATAATCTAAAAACTATTTTTTGCTTAAAAAGTGTGTTTGGTTCACTATTATCAAACTAAATGCATGTTTTGGATAATAATTTGTTATTTATGCAATGAAATTGATACATTTAATTATCAACATGCAGCACAAGCTTGCAATCCACTTAATTCTATAATTACTTGCGAGAAAAACATGAATATTCAATGAGAGAAAAAAAAAGTAGGATAGGAATTGATTATATCTATCATGGGCCGTATTCACAAAACATTTTATCTTACCACTAAGAGTTCTCCTAAATTGCAGTAAAATTTCTTAGCTAAGAGTTTTCTCTAAAAAAAACAATTCACAAAGCTGCTGAGACCAACTTTGACTAAGGAATAGAGAGAAGTCTTAAGCTAATAGAAAGGGTGGGGCTGACCTCATTGCTATGGATGATGTCAACACGCTTACTAACTATGCCCACAGTGATTGGCTGATGGGGGAGGGGTCTCTATCAGTGATTTAATCATATAAATATTGTAGAACGAGGAATCATGTTGTCATATTCAAATAAAGATTTTAAAATGTAGGCTTAAGTGTCACTAATTAAACAAGTATATGTTCAGCTAATTGTCAGCCTCTTACATGTCTGCATCTCGGGAGACTGCAGAATTCATGAGACAATATATATATACACAGCTGACCAACCTGTTACCTCGACAGTTTTCTGCATCCCTCCGCCTCTCCGACTCACTCTCGGCTGGTTCCAGGATGGGGGGGGAGTACTCTGGGTTTGATCTAAATTTTAAACTCAGAGCCCTCGATCCCCTCGGACAGCATGCCAAGTATGCTTATTTTACTTGTTTACTCTATTCGATCACTTCTAAGTGTGAATTTGTTAAAAACAAATGCCACATCAGACATTATTTAATTATTATTATTTTTTATTTATTTATTTTTTTAAGATTTTTTTTTTTGGGTGTTTTTGACTTTTTATTAAAAAATGACAGTGAATAGACAGGAAGCGAAGTGGGAGAGAGAAAGGGAAGACGGGATCGGGAAAGATCCACAAGCTGGAATTCGAACTCAGGTCACCTGAGCTGCCCACAAGGCTATCAGCGCAGACAATAGGATATTATTTTTAACTTGACTGCAATGTTTTATTCTCCATCTTTCGGTGCATTTTGCCTGTACATAAATTAATGTTTTAGGTTATTTCAATGCAGATTCAAATTTATAAATCAAAATATTTATTGAATTTATGAAGCAAAGGCTCAGCACCCAAGGCTCTATCGCCTATTGCCTCAATTGTGTACAGTGTCTTTGGGCGGATTGCTGAGGCGGATTGCCGGCAACAACTATTTTAGGATCGTTTGTGATTTGGTGAGTCTTAGTGACTTAGGAGTCCTCTTGACTACTCTTAACTTTTCTTTTTGTGAAATTCTTTTAGAGCAAAAATTTAGGAATCCTAAATTTAGGACTGATACGTCCATTATTTTTAAGAGTTTCTCCTAAATCTGCAAGTTAGGAGCTACTTTTAGCCTTAAGATGTGAATTCTGCCCCAGCAATTGACTGGATCAAGTTGTTTCTATATGAGTGGATGAGAAAGGTTACATCAGGCAAAAAGGAAAATAGTTTCAGAGGCTAGTTATTATATTTTGATGAACAATTACAAATTGCGTGCACCAATAAATCACTCCCAATAAGAACAGGTAAATAGATTAAGATAGTAAAAAGACCTAATTTCGATTTCATGTTGACTTTAAGTGTGGCTTAAGAGTGCAAATATTTTTGAGACCATTGTACATGATCTTCACTAATGGTCTTGTCTAAAGGGCAAGTCAGGACATCACAAAATGAGGTGAAAAGGTGGAAGAGGAGAGAAGAGTTTGGAAGAGAAATTGTTCCTGGATCTGTTGAAAGTGCTTGGTATGCATGTCAGTTTTTGTTTAAAAGGATTATGAGCAATGATTTCTGCTCTTTACACTTTCTGAGAAGCCGACTTCTTGTTTTAAAGTCAATTGAACACGTATACAATATGATGTCATACAAGTGGATCATGAAATTGCCATTAGGTTTCAGAACATGAGCAGGGTTTAAAAATTAATCAGAAATCAATCAAAGGTTAGTGAAGGATGTAGCATAGCTATTGAGGCCTACAAAGAAGAACAGATGACCCAGTAGAGCAGAACACCTCGAGCGATTGGCGTGATTGGGCATTTCAGGAATCAGGGTGCTGGGAAGTCTGAATCACTGAACACGAGCCAGAAAGACCACAGTCTATTCATGCCGTCACATTCCCACAGCATTCCAGGATTCCTGAGTTGGAGTGTTTTATTGCTCTGTACAGACGTATTCCGAAGCCTCCATAAAACTGTCAGAGCTCTAAATGCACTGGAGTTAAAGGTGATCTACAGCCTGATACACAATAATGAGTTAATGATTAGCCATGGGTGACCCAGTGCTTCAGTGTGCCCGGTCAAAAGAGCCCCAGACGCCAGGATGTGATGAACTGCACGTTCCGCCGCCAGGCTCTTCGCAACTGAACCGGCGATTCTGGCAATTACATAAATTATGATCAACCATCCAGATCTATACTCATCCCACGAGTCTTATTCCAGCACCGCTGATTTTTGCTGCTTAACGGATCATGAGACCAACACAAGACAATCATGACTTTATATTATATTATCAGCTGTGGTTCATGTTTACACTGGAACAGACCAACAGCAACAAAAGGAAAGAGTATGCAGTCTTTAAACCTGGAAAAAGGACTGTTCACCATGATAATGTCAATTTTGTCATTATTTACTCTCCCTCATGTCATTCCAAACAGTACGACTTTCTTAGTATTGATATACCATATTGTTCCCAATAAATGATGATGGTTTTTCTTAGAAATACATCTAAAAAAAAAAATGGGTTTGTCTTATACTCAGTGTCTAGACTTTTACATGTCAATAATACACCCGCAACAATAGTTGGCGTCAAATACGCGTAAAACAAGTGTGCCAAGATATACAGTGTGTCAGAGTGTAATGTTAGCAGATTGCGAGCACAAAAAGACAGTCTTAAAAGGCTAACAGTCAAAGAAAAGCTTACCGTCTAAGAGCCGTGTGACTGTTATGTTTTCATGCCTCGCAGACAGGACCAAACTTCCCGTGGTTTTAAAACGGAAGACGGTACCCAGATTGCAAAACTACATTAAGATTTCACTTTTACTGTTAATTAAATTTTGGCAGGCTACATGGTTTTTACTATGAGATGGATAGCCTAATTGTTATATAATTCAGATTGGTTACTGGTTATTTTTATGGTATGCCAAAAAGTGTTTGTTTTTAAATGTGAAAATTAAAATATGAAAAATATGCTATATGAAAATTATTTTCAAATAAAAGCATTTTCCTTGTAAAAAAAATCCTTTATAAAATACAAGATTTGGCCTTAAAAAAAGCCTTTTTCTTATAATCAGGGTCATCTTATATTTGAATCAATACGGTACTTCAGTTATCAATACCATTCATATGACATAAATATGACATTTTCAGCAGTACTACGGACCAAGGAACAAATATTTCATGAAATTCATGTTTTGCATTCATAGGTTAAACTACTTAAAACTTGATTTTGTACTAGATTTTTGCAGTCATTAGGGTATTCTGTGTGGCTGCTATGTGTGTTTTTTCAACATGTTTCATTTCATGTCTCAGAATGTGTATTTTTTGTTTGTAACTTCACCACTGTAATACCATAACATGTTACTGAAATCGAAAGCACCGCTGTTCTTTCACGAACGTGCCGGATCTGCCGATGTCATTACAACAACCGCAGGGGATAGAGAAAGGGAGGATCCAGAGCCGGGCTCTATCTTGTGCCTCAGTTGGTAAACAAAATTAGCCAATCACCATCGAGTGTTTTACATTCAGCACTTAAGAGAGTTGAGAAAAAATACATTGCAGGGGAGCCAAGCCTCCCTTGGTATATCAATCAATCATCATAGAGACGTAAATTATATGAATAATTTAAATGAGTTACGCTAATAAGAATACTACTACTACTACTTCTACTAATAATAATAATAATCCTTGGCAGGGGATCTCCAGACCACTAGAATTGAGTGTGCCTCCTCTTTTTTAAAACCCACAAGCCATCACTGTTCCTATGTTGTGGGAAAATATCCTGAACCCTCAAGTCAAGACTCAGGTTTCACCTGTTTTATCATCCAATAGGTGAAAATCTGATAACGCTGCAGGACGAGTCACATGCCAAAGTTTAATATTTAGTGTTTGGAGTTTGTTCAAATACTCAACAACACTCAAATTATTTTTTAAAGGTTTCAAATTGTTTTAATTGCATGCACATTTTGATTATGTATTGGAAAACCAATGGTCACCATGATTTTGCCAGGTAAGACATGTTCCTGGATCAACATATTTTGTTGATCAACATTCTTGTCCGAAAATGTAGTCCTAACCTTATTCCTACCCCTAAACCTAATCCTACCTTTAACTTATCCTTAAAATCAGAGAGAAATGGTAGGTGAATAACACTAATGTAGAAGCATCTAACCCTGGTTGTAAGCCTAAACTTGACATAAACTGTAAACTTGTCCCTCCGATCTGATTGGTTGATTGGAATGTTGTTCCAGGATAAACAAAGATGTTGATTCAGGAACATGTTGTACTTGGTGAAATCAAGTTCGCCAAAATGAACGCAATGAGCCATTACTAACAGTTAATCTCTCCTTACAGAAAGAATCAAAGTCAAAAATGCTAGAAGGCTTTTGTTAAATAACAGATGCCTAAAATGGTGAAACAAACATTTTTTTGTCACACAGCAATTGGGGGAGTTGCTCCTAAAGTAGATGGTTTAAGATTCACACACACTGCTGCTCATTGATTGTTGTGTTTTGATTAATTGGGGTTTCAGAAGCATCTCATAAATGCACCACATGTGATTAAATGCTGAGGGCCAGAGAGAGTGTTGTCAACCAATTAAATGATACCGTCTGCCACCAATCAATACCCTGACACTAACATTTGGGAATAGGCACTTTGCGCTTGAGAAGCTGTGACAGTGACACCCGTTATGACCTTTTGAGTGAGTGATCACGTGACCTCAGAGGATTTAGCCATTCGTGTTGGCGCTAGTGTAAATGCCGTGGCCCGTGGGTGACTTGGGTTAATGTTTGGCCTCGAGACACAACAGTAATTAACCTCTCCAGGTATCTGACCTCACAGAGTACTGGCTATTTGCTCACCTGTCTGACCCTGAATGTGTGTCCAGGGAGGGTTTGTTGTCATGACCTGCCCAGTGCGCTCTCATGCTCATATCTGATTCATTTGATGTACAAGATATCAGTCAAATGCACGCTCACCAACACACTTCCTGGGGAATAAACACACCACCTGCTTCTCGTTATAATGCATGAGCACACAAGAGTGCCACATCTATCACCATTAGAGCTGGAAGTGTAGTATAACAGGAGTAAAAGGTGATGGCTGACGGGTTGTCCATGATGTTGTCTCACACTCAGTTAAAATGAACCTGTATTTCCTCTTATGCAAGAGTGCGTTTACAGAGAGAAAAAGAGAGCGAAAGTGTTTCTATCTGCCAGCTGGATTATAATAGTATGGTGTGATGTGACTCGTGGGAGGAAAAAGGGAGCAGCTTTACGAGTCCCTCAAGCACATAAATCTATCTATTATAACAATGTGGTCAGTGGCCATAGCAGGTCCCTCCTCAGAGAGATGGGGACCCATGAGAGAGCTCTCGGCTTTAATAGGAAAGACAGCAGGGTGAGAAATCTTTTTTTCAATACTATGAAAACCTTGAAAGGCATCACAAGCCCAAGTTGTTCCAAAGGATAGGCAGCAAAATTTAAATTATGGCCAAATTCCAAAGCAACATTGCATGCATATTTTACAGAGAATGTAAGCCAAGAATGCATTTCTCACAAGTAAAAATGTCAATTGCATATAGGCCCTACTTATATTTCATAATCAATATAGAAACTCAGCTAATTTGTCACAAAGATAATGTTCACTAACTGGCGAACACAGATGTGACAGAAATGACTTGTGATAGTCTTAAAAGCATCAGTAAAAAGACAAATACAGTACAAGGCAATCACTAATCTTTTGCATTGTGTTTATAAATTCATGGAGTTACATTATAGCTGTGAAATTCCCAGCTTGTTGCAATTTTTCTTTTTGAAACAAATTTTTTTATTTAATCTAAAGGAGAAAAATGTAAAGAAAACATTTAATGAAAACATAATTTTAATATTATATTAAAGGTGCAGTAGGAGATCTGGTAAATGTTAATGTTAGCCTGCTAGCATCGAAAGCATGAGATCCCACACTCCCTACAAATCGCCGTCCAAAACCACGCCTCCTCAAAACACATGCACACGCACACACACTCTAGGCAAAACATCACAAGAGATGACGTTAAACCACCTCGTGTCTCAAAGCACATTACATTACAATAATAATGAACATAAACAACTTAAGCCGCGCACACACTTAACGATTGTAAGGCCGATTATGAATGTAAATTGATCCAGTCGCGTTCAGTCTGCGATTACAGTCGGTGTTCAAATTCCATGTGTAAGTATTTAAATCTGCTTCAGTCGCAGGAAACAATCAGTACGTGTGTTCAGTTCAGTCTTAGAATGTTTCAGCTAATCGTTAGGTGTGTCCCCGGCTTTAGAGAGCTTGTACCTGACTGCTGCAGATTCATTTTGGTGTTGATACTGTTGACATGGAAACGCATAATTTCGAGTCTGAGGACTGAACTGCTCTGGGTAGAACACCACGGGTTGCCATCTCTTAATTACAGTAGTTATGGCGTGAACACAGCATAAGCTCGTTGTTTTGATTCGGTAGGAACTGTAAAATGTGGCTGGTGTTTGTTTGCGGTGCGTGTCTGAGGTCTGTGTCTGTATAAACTCTGCATAGCATGAAACGCGCTGATGACGTATGATGTCTGCGCGAACAGGCTGCGCAAGGGTATGTAAAAACATAGCCTACATTGACAGGCAGGTAGGACATCATATTATTTCATTCTGACCGAATATAAAGATTGGATGAACATTTGATGGTCCTACGCCTTCCACAGACGATATGTATTTATAAAAATGTTAGAACGTTTAACATAGTGATTGCTATCAGGATATGAGGAGACTTTATATAACAAAAAAATTTTTTTGTAGAGATTCTCCTATTGCACCTTTAATATAAATATTGTTAGTATCGATTTATCATTTAAAAGTTTGGTGTTAGTAAGATTTGTATTTGTATTTGTATTTTTTTTTTTAAGAAATTAATACTTTTATTCAGCAAGATTGCATTAAATTGATCAAAAGAGACAGTATTTTGCATCAGGGTTTCCCCAGAAATATGAAGCAGCACAACTGTTTTCAACATTGATAATAATAAGAAATGTTTCATGTAAAGTAAATCAGCAAATTAGAATGATTTCTGAAGGATCATGTGACACTGAAGACTGGAGTAATGATGCTGAAAATTCAGCTTTGATCACAGGAATAAATTACATTCTACAATATATCAAAAGAGAAAACAGTTACTTTAAATTGTAATAAATATTTCATAACATTACTATTTTTACTGTATCTTTGATCAAATAAATGCAGCCTTGGTGAACATAAAATATATATTTCAAAAACATTCCAAAATCTTACAGACCCCAAACTTTTAAATGGTAGTTTAAAGGTGGTACAGAGGATGTTTTGTTTTATACATTTTTGCAATATTACTTGAAACTGTCTTTACTAACTGATAAAAGACTATTTATTAGGTGCACTGAAAGGAATATTATTAATATACATCATCTGTGCACGAGGTAGGGCCTTAAAAACATCAGCCAATCGTTTACGCGATCATCGCGTAAATGATTGGCCCTCTGGCTTGTCAATCACTGCCATGACGTTCCTTGTGAGAGACTCGCGGCTGCGCGCTCCAGTAACTTTCCACACTCCACAGGCGAAGCATGCAATGTTTTTGTCAGGAGACAGGAGTAACAACTGCAGATTATGAGTTACCTGCGGTGAGTCCGACATAATGAATCCACTAAGTGTGTGCGCGGCTTTAAGTCGCGCACACACTTAACGTTTGTAAGGCCGATTATGAATGTAAATTGATACTTATGACTGATCGCGCTCAAACGCGTCCAGTCAGAGCCAGTTGCGTTCAGTCTACGATTACATTCGGTGTTCAAATTCCATGTGAAAGTATATAAATCTGCTTCAGGAGCAGGAAACAATCGCTGTATGTTGAGCACAGTCTTAGAATGTTTTAGCTAGTCGTTAAATGTGTGCCCGGCTTAATAACACAGCGAATGCCGGTGGTAAACACTCGTGTTCCAATACTCGTGCACGAGTTTTGGGAGGCGTTCACTCGAAATGGAGGGGGGTTGTTCTTACGCATGCGCTCATTTAAAAAACTCAGTCGACGAAAAGATCCTCTGTACCACCTTTAACTAAAATATCTCATTCTCCATCTCTGTGCTGTTGGTAGTGCATAAAGTTGCCCAGCTTTGTTGCATCACTGTAAATCACAGATTCTCACTGATAAGGAATGACTTGGTTTTGTTGCTACAATTCATCGTCATTGTGAAATTCCCTTTAGAAAGTATCTGTGCAGACTCAAGACAGCACAGCAGCTCACTTGCTTTTTTAAAAGAGCTTTCTCCTCTGTACATTTTCTTGTCGTCTTCACTTCTTTCAGCAGTGCAATATGCAGGCAGTGGAGAGGCAGCGATCTTAACGCTCTACAATATGGCGGCACACGGTTATCTCTCCTCAAAGCATTTAGGCCTTGAATTGGAATTAATTACCAGGACGGCTCTCTCGCTCACATTGCTCACATTAACATCTCACTATTGACAAGAGCGTTTATGTGAGCATGTGTGTTCTGATGAGAGTGTCACTGTAATCAAGATCTATAGCATCTCTCTCTCTCACCCTCATGCATGTGTGCAGTCGTCGCTGTGGGAAAATCAAACAAAATACATAATTCAAGACTGACAGAGGCAAAGTGCTGTTGATGCACATTGTGTCTGCACTAGAGGGAGTTTTGTTACCGAGCTCTGTGTTGTGTGTGTGTGATTTGATGTTGAGGGTCTGTCTCTGAGAGATATACTGGCAGTTCTCACTTTTCTGTGAGTGAAATGAATGTTAAATAACTTGAGAACGAGAGAGAGATACTAAAAAGTTAGTCAATTAAAGAAGTGCTCAGGGATGCGGTTAACATGCCTCAGTGAGTTATCACTGTACTAAATGAGAGGACGCCTTATCATATGAGCGGAGGAGAGAAAGAGAGAGCAAAGGGGGAAATATTTAATTCTGAAAAATGGTTCATTAGTAATCCGATTGAAAGATAACATGTTCTTCTGCCTTGGCAGCCAGAACTTATTGCGTGTTTCTTGGAATAGAGAGAAGTTATAGGAACAGTAAAAACAATGTCATACAAGCAAGGTCATGAATAAAACTACATGTTGTGCTTGCCTGTGCAAAACCCTCTGTGCAAACTATCTCATCAGAGAAATTACTGATGAAAATGTTAATGAACAAAGGGTTTCTGTGATGATGTTGAGATGAAGGAAAAGTGCACCAATAATTAAATGATTGTTTTTAAAGCACAGTTCCCAAAACTATAACAAAAAAAATAGCACAGCAAGATATTTACAATTCACTAACAGTGTTTTTAAAAGACAAGGAAGAAAAATCTAGAAAAAATATGAGCTTCTGAAATTATCCAATCATAGTCAATAATGTCGGGGGCTTATACAAATGAACACCAGTAAACTGAAACGCTTTACTATCAAGCTAAATAAATCACCCAAATGCATCCTATACATATGTGTAGATAACATAATATCACTTAAATCTGCAAAAAAATTGCTAGTGTAAGTCACGTTGTAAATATGCTTTTCCGTAACAATGAACTAAAACACACCTAAAAAGATTTAATTTTGCATTTATTTGTACTTGTCAACTAAAATTATATTTTTGTCGACTAAAAATAGGTGTCATTTTAGTCAAGGTTAAATAATCTAAAACGAATGACAATGATTTTACAAAATATTGCCTACGTTTCATGAGTTACCCTGCCCATTCAGTCTTGACGGTTAATATTAAAACGAACTTGGCTTGCTGTCTGTGGAGGATGCTCGAGCCGGTCACCGTGATTTTGCCAAGTAAGACATGCTCCTGGATCAACATATTTCGTTGATCCTGGAACAACATTCCTATCCAAAAATTTATTCCTAACCTTTTCCCAACCCCTAAACCTAACCTTACCCATAACATAAGGGAAATGATAGTTGAATAACACTGTTGTGGAAGCACCTAACCCTGGTTGTAAGCCTAAACTTAAATAGTAAATGGTAAACTTGTCCCTCAAATCTGATTGGTTGATTGGAATGTTGTTCCAGGATCAACAAAGATGCTGATCCAGGAACATGTTGTACTTGGTGAAATCTCGTTCACCGGCTCGAGCCCGAAGTTCGGCTTGAGCTCCGAGTTAAACCCCCCCTACGGAGCTGCGCGTAGGAGAAAAGAGAGAATTAGAGGAGGAGACGGGGAGGAGGAGGGTTGCCGGAAAAATTTGTCAATGGAATGACGCGGTGTTTGAGGCTTGTATAGTATGCACGTAATGATGATTGACAGGACTGAATGTTTAGGCTCCTCCCGAACCTACGTTTGGAACTTCATTTAAAGGATATTTTTTGTCAAAAGATGAAAACACAAAACAAACAAAAAAAACAAACAATACTACAGTTTGGTAAGTGTTTGCTATGTGCTTTGCTATGCTGTATTGTTTATTTTAGCAGACTTCTATGTGGTTGCTTACCTTGCAAGTCAGCATGATATTCCAGAATGATTCTAAATATGGCCAGAAAAGTTATAAGTAAGTAATAACTTAAAACTTATACAATATCTCTCCTCAATAAGCCAAACTCTTGAAGGTATCACTCTTATCAAGAATATCCCTTCTGAAAGACTATACATGATATTCATTTGAAGCTGAGCTTGATCTTTCTTGAGTCTTACTAGTAAAGCTAGTTAAGGAACTAGGGAAAAAACATCCGAAACACAACATGGCGACCAGCTTTACTGCTTTTTTTAGCAGGAGCAACAAATGTTGACTGCAGTGTTTCAGGAGAACACAAATCTTTTAATGGACTCCGTTAGAAGACGATGGCTCCTTACAGCCTATTGGTTTGTGTCTGGCCGCTCCAGTTGGTCCATTGAGCGAGCGGATTATCCCAGAGAGGAGGAGGAGCAGATTGATAGCATGCTGAAGAGCAACACAGCGCTGCTCTGATGAGCCTCTCAACATGGCTGACGTGGAATGTGGGAATGAAGCTCTAATCCCTGTGAGCTAGTACAAGGAGAAAAAGAGATGGAACTGAGCTAGTCAGTCTGGTTGGGTCATTGACTTGAGACTATGAGCAGAACACAGCAGCATCATGGATGTGGAGAAAAATGTGAGAAATGAGCTCATATAGAAAGCAGCAAAAATAATTGATCAAAACAGTATACAGTGTACAGTATGTTTCTTTAGCACATAAATATATGCCAAGACATGCAAATCTAATTTCTCAGAGTTACAGGAGACTTGCATGATTTCTTACTTATGTTTTCTTTTAGTATCAGCTTGATCTCAGCTGTTTCTCCCAAAATTCTCACAAGAAAAAAAAAAAGTCACAAGAGTCAATAGTCATACTGCACATGTGTAGAACAACAAAATGAATGTGGATAGCAGCTCAGATAATTTGATCTTGGGAGAATTTGATGAGAAATGCTTGTTCATATTGAGAAGTTGGAGACACTGAATCTCTAGAAGAGGCTCATGTGAGATTCAGGTGCATTTCACAAGAGAAACATCTGAGAAGCTAGAGGCTTAACCCTATAAAGCCTACAGTATCAAATTTGATATATGAAGGCATATAAGTTATCAACATGATCAAAACTGCTGAAAAACCTGTCGCACACAATCTACATGCTTTCTGCCCTCTGACTCACTATAGTTTATACTTTTTTTTTTGCAAGTAAAAGAACTTTTAGTAGGCCTATAACAGTAAAAATGACCCTATTCAGGTGAAATCTTTAATGATTTATATAAAGTAAAATGTATAAATGTTATATTGTTAGTAATATTTCAAGATAAACATTTACTTGACACATTTAAGATGAAAATTTAATGAAGCAACTTAGGTTTACTTGATTACCTCTCATGTTTTAGAAAAATCATCTTAAAATGTAAGTTTCAAATATCATACCTAATATTTGTTTCAATAAACTGTTAAATTTTCAGACTTTATTTATTTATTACTTTTATATTTTTTTTATTATATTATTTTTTATTATTAAAAATGGCTTCACAGGGTTAATCAACCCTCCATTTGCCCTGAAAATCATCAGAGATATTAAAGAGATATTATTTGCTATTTTTCTTTCTTTAGTGTTAAGGAAACACATCATTTATGTTATCTCTGTGTTCAACCTCTATCAAGACGGTCTAGTATCTCATACAGTATTTGAAAACATGTAACCGTCATATGAGCGGTTAATCAATGCCACCGGACAGATAAACACTAATCTACTTTCGGTAGAAAAGCCCTCGGCAGTGTCTCGACAGGATCTGCCCTTCAAATACTCTCCCGGAGCGTGGTTTCAGTCTGACAGTATTGATCACTAACTCTATCATTAATTCGATAACGGATCTGGCTCCGACATCAACCTCCTGATCAATAACACTGAAAAAATTGAATTAAATGTGAAGAAAATATCAAATCCTTCAAAACTAATCTGACACCTGAGACGAATCAGCCTCATGGAGTCAAAAACAGACGAGTTGTGTATAGTTATGATTTGAATAATCCGACCTTTTACAGGGACACACATTTATTATTTCCCAGTGATATGCATCTGTTTGAGTTTCTCTCATTTTTCCGTTTCAAAAACAAGGAAAGAGGATTATGGCATGAATAAAGGCTTTGTTATCTGTCACTGTATCAGCAGAACTAATTGAAGGATTCAGGTGTAAACCTAACACTGTTCATAACACCTGCAATGCAAATATTTTATGAATATTTTACTTGATTTAGTTACTTTGATTTACTTGAAGTTTGACGCCCTATTTTCTCATCTAAACACGAGGGATAAATGTGGCATTTTAGCTATAATAACCAAATCACAATGTAGCCATATCACCCTGTAGCCCAAGACTGGTTGCCTACTGAAGCTAAGCAGGGTTGAGCCTGGTCAGTACCTGGATGCGAGAACTCCTGGAAAAACTAGGTAGCTGCTAGAAGAGGTGGTAGCAGGGGTTTACTCACCCTGTGGTCTGTGTGGGTCCTGACACCCCAGGATAGTGATAGGGACACTATACTGTATATAAAAAGCACCATCCTTCAGATGAGATGTTAAACCGAGGTCCTGACTCTCTGTGGCCATTAAAAATCCCAGGATGTCATTCAAAAAAAGAGTAGGGGTTTAACCCCGGGATCCTGGCCAAATTTGTCCATTGGCCTCTGTCCATCATCATGGCCTCCTAATCATCCTTATACTGTCTATACTCTACCAATAAGCTGGTATGTGGTGGACGTTCTGGCACAATATGGCTACGTGGATGCTGCACATTGGTGGTGGTTGAGGAGATTTCCCCTTTCATATGTAAAGCGCTTTGAGTGCTGAGAAAAGCGCTATATAAATGTAACCAATTATTCTTATTATTATTAAATGTGGAAAAGAAATTCAAAATTCATTTTACTTCCTTGTAACCGCTGCTTTAATGCCACACTTTTACATATCAATGCAAAGTGTGTCATTTTAGATATAATCTTCAGACTGCAAATTATATTCTTAATAAGTATTTTAATCTTTTTTGCAGTAAAAAAGAGTGTAAATATATCTAGAACAAGATAAATTTACGAGCAAAAACTGCATAAAAATATTTAATCTTGTTTTCTTGACTTATTTCCCCTCTAATTTTAGGCTTGATGGCTTAAAACAAGCAGAGAATATGTCTGAAAATTTTACAAGGCTAACAAGGAACAGGTGAATGTGATTAGTTGCCATGGTGACCAACAAGGGTAGCTATAGAAACGAAGCAGGGCTCGACAATAAGGACTGCTCGATGGCCCGGGGCCAGTGCGAACGACACTCGGAACGAGTTGACGGAACTGTCACTTGCCCAATCGGGCCAGTGCTGTAGGCTGTGCAATATATTTCATCTATGATATAGTGATTGTTGATTTAACGAACTGACATTAAAGAGTACGTCCCTCATTTTACAAAAACCAAACAAAAACACACCCATTGAGTGCATGCATACACTACGTGACATAGTCTAACGTTAGTAGCTTAGACTAGTGCGTGTGCATATTTAGAGTGCACGATTTCACTGCGTGATTTAGTCTTATAAAATGCATTTAGAATACCCCCAGAATTCAAGATAAAGGGCAAAAATGCCCCTGTATGTCTTTTATATTTCTATAATTTAATATAGTTAACCAATATTACACGAAGAGTGACATTTTTATCCAAATATAAGCATGATTACAAATGTGATATTGGTTTTATACAACGTACAGTTTAATAAACATGCAGTTTATATTAAAGTGACTTACATTTTAGACACCAAATCGCTTGTTTCGCTCTATTTCGCCAACGAAAATAGTTCCAAACAAAGTCCACAGAATTGTTTTGCGTCTCTGAGCAACACTTCCTGAATGAATCGGCCGTTTGAATGAATCAGTTGAATCCCAATGACTCGCTCATTAACAGGGACTTGCTGCCACCTCCTGGTGGGTTTAATTTCACATTTAAAGTATTTTTTCATTTTATAAATAATTTCAAATAACCGTATTTAACGTTTTATATTTTCAACATTTCAAAACATTATTTATGCATCTGTAACTGCTACTGACTGATTAACTTTAATAAAGTTCAATCTATAGTTATATAGTTATACAGTAGATAACAATTTCTGTACCTGAAAATCTCCTGTTTAAGCCTACATAACCTGAAAAGCACCATTTATTTCATTTATCTTTATTCTGTTGTATTTATTTGTACTATTGCTTGTAATTTGATTATTTGTTCCTATTTTATTACTTACTGTTTACTTGTCTAACAATATTTAACATTTAAGTGAGTTAATCTAGTAGCTTTTGTTGTCATAACCTTATTTATTAAGGTTACATGTATCAAAAACAACAAAAACAATAACTAGGCTTAATTTATAGGCCCATTTTATTTTACTTTACTTTATTATTTTTTATTGTGGGGCCAGTGAAAATTTAATTAAACAGTGCCAAATTAAACAGGAACTAAATCACAGGAACTGAACACAGGCAAAAGACAAAATAATATCAAAATAAAAGTCCAAGAACACTAAACACAGGGAATCATGACAGAAACAAGTGGGGGAAAAGTCTGAATATCTTATGCAGTTTTGATAAGACACATTTAAAAGATTTTTTTTTTTTTTTGCAGTGCTGTACTCCAACACAGAATATATGATTATGCACCTCAAACAGAGTGAAACAATATATATGAACTTAAAATGCATTGATAAATAAGTGAAATGTCACAGTGGCTAAATATAACAGTTTCACATGTTTTCCACACAGTTGTATTCATTATAAGTAGGAAGGAAGCAGTCATAAATGCGTTATTCAGCGTACACAGCTCCGTGTGTTGATGAGGAAAGCAGTGGGGTGATAGTCCCAGCATGTGGCCCATTGGAGAGAGACTATGTTTAATCTGGATCCACCGCTGTGCGTATATAGTTGGTGTGTGTATGTGAAGTGAAAGCAGGGGACCACCAGTGGCTAGGAAGATATCTAATGATGGGGAAGAAAAACGACTTATCTGAAAACTGATTTGCATTTGCCGGTGGTCAGCCAGTGGCGGATGACTCAGAGAATGAATATGGATAAGAATCGTATTATTTCCTCAAGTGCTTTTGACGGGTACAGACAAGCCTGTAAATGTAGAACATGACCGCCTAATAAATGACTCGCTGCTCTGTACTTCCAGCCAGTCGTTCATGCAAACAAACCCAAAGGTGGAAAACAAGCTGTAGATCATTCCATGTCACTTCCTGTGACAACAGCTGAGAACTTCAAATCTTTCGCAAATGCATTAAATCCAGTGCTAATTTTGCATGCTCCCAGGGTGTGTCAAAAAAGGTCATGTAACACAAAGGGGCCATGACATGGATATGAATGACACCTTCCATGTGGAGAAAGGAGCTTTCAGAGCAGTGGGACACCTGTTGTAAAACCAAAGCACCATAACCCATTATGCTGTACGTTTTATTGTACAAAGTTTTAAAGAGTTACTGACTGGGTTTCTTATTGTCTACAAACGGCATTCATACACCATTCTTGTCCTCTAATCCTTGAGTTTTGGGCTTTATAGTGAACGGAGAACACACAGAGACGTCTCCAAGCAACGCTACTGTCAGAATCCTTTCCGAAGATACTCAAGGACGAGTGTAGACTTGTGTCAGAGCAGTGGAGGATACACTCGGACACACACACACAAAGCAGTAATCAAGAGTCCCTCGGGTTCTCCGCCGCAGATGCCAGACATCTGTGACACACTATACAATGAAAGACAACATAAAAACATAAAACTGCATAACATTTAGAAACGTTGGCAAGAGTATTTGTGTTTCTTTACATTGCAACTACATTTGCATTTCCACAAGGCTCCCAAAGACTAGTCTTAAAGTTTTAGGTAAGTATAGATTTTAGTCTTTGGTTCTGTGGGAATTAAATGCCACATCAGAGCAGCATTGCTGTTGTCATGACACTCCTGAGAATACAAAATGCAACACCATCTTTGCAATGTAAACTAGACTATAAATAGTTGAATAGAAGCAAGAAAGCTACAGTATAAGACCAATCACAATTTATTAGTCATACAAAAGAAGACCAATCAGAATTCAGTATGCAAATATTTTGAATGCCACGCATTCTATCATCAATGCAAATAAATTTTATATTTACATATAGTAAATCTAAAATCTGAGTAGGTAGTTGACATGAAAGACTTCAGAAAGCTGACATGCTATACTTAATCTAAAGCCATTTTAATCAGTCATTCACTTGTCCGAGTAAAAAAGTTGCACAAAAAAATTTAATTTTTGTGTTGTAAATATAATTTACTCTGAAGCAATGTCCTCATCATCGTTCTATCAACTTTGACATATTTAAATCTGCATATTTATGATATTTACCCAGAGGGCATTTTTTTTTATTTTTACCTTTATAAAAGGCTATCACCACCACCCCCCATTCTTATTAAATGTATGCTTCATCTTGCATTTTATATTCTTAAATTCAATCAATAAATTAAATTAAAAAAATAGGACACTATAGGGCTGTTACAAATTAAATTTAAACAAAAAAATTACAACTGCATTAAATAATATTATGAGATTGTTTAAAATATTTTTTTGAATATACAAAAAAGAAATGTTGGAAACAATGCTAATTTTAAAAATGAAACAAAACTGCTTTTGAATGGGTAATAGAATCTTTGACTCAACTGATTCGTTCAAAACGCTGAATCATTCAGACTAATGAAAACACGGTTGAGTGTTGCTGTGAGATGCGCTATGGTTCTGCTGTGATCTTTGTTTGGAACTATTTTCGATGCTGAAACAGAATAAAAACAGTCAATATTGCATCTAAAAAGTAAATTACTTGTTTATTGAACTGTTGTATGAAATCAGTGTCACATTTTCAATGGTGATGGTATTCAGGAAAACAGCACTCTTGGTCTTGTGATTGCTTAACAGTTTCATATCTTATAAATATAAAACTCCACATTTAGAATTTTTACCGCAGTAGTTTTTTTTGTTTGTGCTGCACTCATTTGTTTCGATTTCACCTCAAGAGGCTGCACCAGCCTCAACAGCGCAACCTTGTTACCGTTAGTACATAGTACATTATAGGGGTGTAAATCAGACGGTTCATCACGATACGAGACAATATTGATTCTTATAGCCAGCGATACGATATTTGCAGATACCTCAAAACATTTTGTGGTACTATTACGATACAATTTGATTCAGGGGTATATCGATCGATATTATGATATTATGATAATATTACATAGTAGGGGTGTGACGAGCCGCGAGACTAATATGTGACGAGATTTCTCATCGAGGCAAAAAGTAGTCTCGTGATATTGCCATGACAGAGTGGTTAGTATGATTTGGAAAAAAATATGCCACCGCTACGTTTACATTACACCTCCACTGTCGTTTTGCTTTGTATTTAAATAAAAAAGATTTAATTCAGTTGGATTACTGTCGCCGCCGCTCCATATTTACAGAGTGCACGCGATCGCTGAAAGTTAAAGTAAACGTGAGCGCGCATTCAAACGCGATTTCAATAGCCCGCATTTTGAAAGCGGCTCCCTGATGAATACAGATATCTCTGAATATGAAAGCTATTTTAGGCTGGGCAGTGTAGTTGTAACCATCTCTTAGCTCTGTATCAAAGAAAAATTTGGTCTTATTTGCACTTTGAATATTGAGAGAGTGCGATTATGGTTGCACTTATTGTAAAGTGTTACCATAAAAATGAATAACAGTTTTCTCTTAATCTTATTGAGCACAAACAATAAGGTTTCATTTGTTAACATTAGTTAATGCACAGTGAACTATCATGAACTAACAATGAATGACTATTTTTATTAACTAACATAAACAAAGATTAATAAATACTGTAGCAAATATATTGCCATTGTTAGTTGATGTTGGTTAATACATTAATGTTAATAAATGATACCTTATTTTAAAGTGTTAACATTTTTATTTATACTGTTTTTATTTTTATGATCAGTTTGTGGAAAGGAGTTCAGTTAGGAGGTCAAGTGTTGTAGAAGCTCATAAATCATGTACAGTAAGGCCTAAAGATACTGAAATCATACAGGAGAGAAGTCAGTCAGTTGAGTTAGTGGAAAAACCTTTTACAGTGCTTGAGTATTGTTGTCTTTTACTGCATATGATAATTCATACTCTTAAGTAGAACTGAAATGACATTCATTACAAGATGATTAGTTTTTTTCAAACACAACTGCAGAATGTTTTTTCTAGTCATGTATTTCGCCATTGAGGATTTCTTAAAAATAGTGTGTAAAAATCTCCTCTCGTCTCGTGAACTCAATCTCGAGTCTCGTCTCGTCTCGTGAGATACCTGTCTCGTCACACCCCTATTACATAGTTACATTTTATTAATTCACAAATTCAACCAAAATATAGAAACAGTCAAGAAAGTATTTTAGGATTCTGTGCTAGAATGTGCAGAGTTAAAAATCTGCTGAAAAACAAGAAAATATATTTTCATTGTAAAAATATAGTTTCATTGTATACGGATGTATAGTGCAGCTTTTTAATGAAGCAAGCGCTCCTATGCAACAGTTTATTTCTTTTAACAGTTTTAAACTTCAGTTACTGTGCGTGTAAGGAACAATTCATAGTGCTCTCTTCTCCAGTGTTGTGATCTAACAGACACCCGGTAGAAAATAACATGATTTAGAAACAGCAATAAACTCAAGATGAAGTCCTTAAAACCATAGACCTTAAAGAAGTTTAAAGGTGCCATAGAATTGAAAATTGAATTTACCTTGGCATAGTTGAATAACAAGAGTTCAGTACATGGAAATGACATACAATGAGTCTCAAACACCATTGTTTCCTCCTTCTTATGTAAATCTCATTTGTTTAAAGGACCTCTGAAGAACAGGCGAATCTCAACATAACACCGACTGTGACGCAACAGTTGGGATCATTAATATGTATGCCCCCAACTTTTGCATATGCCAGCCCATGTTCAAGGCATTAGACAAGCCAGTATTAACGTCTGGATCTGTGCACAGCTGAATCATCAGACTTTATGCAGGTAAGCAAGCAAGGACAATAGCAAAAAATGGCAGATGGAGCAATAATAACTGACATGATCCATGATAACATGATATTTTTAGTGATATTTGTAAATTGTCTTTCTAAATTTTTCGTTAGCATGTTGCTAATGTACTGTTAAATGTGGTAAAAGTTACCATCGTTTCTTACTGTATTCACGGAGATCAGAGTCATGTCGTTATTTTCATTATTAATTCTCTGGAGTCGGCCAACGCGCCGGTGCGTTTTGCAGGATTTTTTTCACATTGCAGCAAAACAGACTTAAAATACTCCGTCATTTTTTGTCATAGAGACATAAGTAATATATCAATTGAAACTATAGAATATCTTCTTTTATTTGTGTACACTCAGAGTAAAAACAAAATGTTGTGCTTTTTGCAAAATAAAGAAAACTAACATGCTGCGTGATCTCTCATTTCCCTCTGAACGAAGTCCAATCTGATAGTTCTCAGAAAATGAGCTGTAACTTAGTCAATACTAATCACAAGAAAAATAGACTTATGTCCAAAGAAATGTTGAAATGTCAGGTTTTAAATCGTGTAAGTCAAATCGAAAACAAAAAAATCTCTGTTTATGTAATCTGTATGAAAAGAGACACGTCAGAAGTCCGTGATTCAGCTCATTATCTGCTAATGCGGCCACGCCCACGGAGCGAGTGCTATTCAGACGCAAATTCTGAGGCAATACATGCATACATCGTCTCAATCGTGTATTTATTGTCTTCAAAAGTGTTTATCTGGATGTTAAAGCCATAGTTAGCGACCTCTAGAAGACATGCCTTTAGTGCCTGGTTCCTGAATTTGTGAACTAAATGTGCACAGAGCGCCCTCCGGCTGCAAGTATGAATTGAAAACACAGTATCCAGCGCTCATAGTGATGACAATAAATACTGAATAAATATTACTCCTCTGTATAGAAAATTGACATAAACATATGAGAATCCATCAATATTTCTCCAAATGTTCATGCTTTTAAGCTAAAAGCCTATATGAAATGCCATAGAGGTAACATAATTATTCAGACACTTTGCATCACAGAAATACATTATATTTTAAAGTATATATTTTAAACCATTATTTTATATTGTAATAATATTTCACAGTATTGCTGTTTTTTCTGTATGTTTGATATACATCATGATGAGATTGATCACAGAGGGTTTTTTCACAGCCTACCTGACTGAAAGGCCTCATTATTATTAGTCATTACAGGTCCTTATGCGATTCTTTTGTCTTCTCAGATGTAAATCATCCATTATTCATGATGATTCACGCCTCCACGCATACTGTGTTTCTTGACAAAAAGTGTCTTACAAAAACTAAATCAATATATTGTTATAAATGAAAGAGTAGGCAGGATAATTTTACATAATTTTGAAGCAAAAACATTAGTCTACAACCTCCAATACCCAGAAGTCTTGTGAACACAGATTTAATATATTTTTTTGGCCTTATTTCAGTGACTTAAGTTTAGTTTTTTCAATAACCACAAACACAAACACAAACATGTACATACATGTTCCTCACATATTATGGTAGCCTAGTTTGTGCTGAATACAGTGTAATGACACTTGTGTCATTAATATGTTTATGAACAACTGAAAAAAGCACAAATGTCAGG
>RJVU01051519.1:77995-165047 GCA_003731715.1 Anabarilius grahami | reverse complement strand
GTGCGTTTTGCAGGATTTTTTTCACATTGCAGCAAAACAGACTTAAAATACTCCGTCATTTTTTGTCATAGAGACATAAGTAATATATCAATTGAAACTATAGAATATCTTCTTTTATTTGTGTACACTCAGAGTAAAAACAAAATGTTGTGCTTTTTGCAAAATAAAGAAAACGAACATGCTGCGTGATCTCTCATCTCCCTCTGAACGAAGTCCAATCTGATAGTTCTCAGAAAATGAACTGTAACTTAGTCAATACTAATCACAAGAAAAATAGACTTATGTCAAATCGAAAACAAAAAATCTCTGTTTATGTAATCTGTATGAAAAGAGACACATGTCAGAAGTCCGTGATTCAGCTCATTATCTGCTAATGCGGCCACGCCCACGGAGCGAGCGCTATTCAGACGCAAATTCTGAGGCAATACATGCATACACCGTCTCAATCGTGTATTTATTGTCTTCAAAAGTGTTTATCTGGATGTTAAAGCCATAGTTAGCGACCTCTAGAAGACATGCCGTTAGTGCCTGGTTCCTGAATTTGTGAACTAAATGTGCACAGAGCGCCCTCCGGCTGCAAGTATGAATTGAAAACACAGTATCCAGCGCTCATAGTGATGACAATAAATACTGAATAAATATTACTCCTCTGTATAGAAAATTGACATAAACATATGAGAATCCATCAATATTTCTCCAAATGTTCATGCTTTTAAGCTAAAAGCCTATATGAAATGCCATAGAGGTATCATAATTATTCAGACACTTTGCATCACAGAAATACATTATATTTTAAAGTATATATTTTAAACCATTATTTTATATTGTAATAATATTTCACAGTATTGCTGTTTTTTCTGTATGTTTGATATACACCATGATGAAATTGATCGCAGAGGGTTTTTTCACAGCCTACCTGACTGAAAGGCCTCATTATTATGCAAGTCATTACAGGTCATTATGCGATTCTTTTGTCTTCTCAGGTGTAAATCATCCATTATTCATGATGATTCACGTCTCCACGCATACTGTGTTTCTTGACAAAAAGTGTCTTACAAAAACTAAATCAATATATTGTTATAAATGAAAGAGTAGGCAGGATAATTTTTACATAATTTTGAAGCAAAAACACTAGTCTACAACCTCCAATACCCAGATGTCTTGTGAACACAGATTTAATATATTTTTTTGGCCTTATTTCAGTGACTTAAGTTTAGTTTTTTCAATAACCACAAACACAAACATGTACATACATGTTCCTCACATATTATGGTAGCCTAGTTTGTGCTGAATACAGTGTAATGACACTTGTGTCATTAATATGTTTATGAACAACTGAAAAAAGCACAAATGTCAGGGCATGTCAAAACTTCTCCAGGGCTCAAATCAGCCTCAGACTCCAGAGGGTTAAACACTTGCAGTCTGTATAATTTATAAACGCAACTTCATTCTTTATAAATCTCTCCAACAGTGTGTAATGTTAGCTTTAGCCACGGAGCACTATCAAACTCATTTAGAATAAAATGTAAACATCCAAATAAATACCATACTTACATAATCGGGTATGCTGCGAACACTTTGTAAAGATCCATTTTGAGGGTTATATTAGCTGTGTGAACTTTGTTTATGCAATGTATTATAGAGTCGCGAGCTTGGGGGCGGGGAGCGCAAACATTTAAAGGGGAAGCACGCTGAATCAGCGCATATTTAATGATGCCCCAAAATAGGCAGTTCAAAAATTGAATAAAAAAAAAATCTATGGGGTATTTTGAGCTGAAACTTCACAGACACATTCAGGGGACACCTTAGACTTATATTACATCTTGTGAAAAAGCGTTCTAGGGCACCTTTAAGAAGACCGAATTCAGGGGCCTATTCGTGCACTGTCTAAGATGTGTGCGCGCGCTGCTCTTGTGTGTCTTTCTGCAATACTTTAAACACGAGCATATGATAAACTTTTGAGAAGATTCAGCACCCGATCAGACAGTGACAGCTCCATCAACTGTACCGAGCATCTTTTGCGAGCTCTGAAAGGTAGTTTAAACCAGAATGCACGCCTTGTAGAAAATGCATATAGATTGATGTTGAAAATGTGGAGAGTGTGAAAACAAAGGTGCCCCTTAAATAAATAAATATAGCCTACAGCTTACATCGCATCGTTAGACATATGATCAACGTATCGAACTATATTGATATATTGTTACGCCTCTAGTACATTATATATTATTATCCACTATCATTCACTATCAGAATCATTCTTACGTTTTGATGACTCCTTAGTTCTTTATTTTATTTTTTATTTTTTGCTATTGACATTTGAATCAGGCTACTTGTCCGGTCGGGCAAGTAAAATTCTCTTTCACTTGCTCCTTCAAAAAATCCACTTGTCTCCGGACAAGCGGACAAGCATTAATGTCTAGCCCTGATTATGATGTCATGCTAATTGGGGCTTACATGGAAGTTTTGTATGTTTAAATGTGCACGTCACACTGCAGGACTATTTAAAATTAAATAGGTGAAGGGGAAAATATAAAAAAGGGTGAAAAACTTGATGACCAGTTACAAGACCTAAAATATACAGGTCTTGTAACTAGGTTTAATGTTTCCTTAAACATTAAACCTACAGTACAGTCTTGATGTGGTCAATATACAAATGTTAGTGTACACATCATGTGCCATCCACCCCAGCATAAAATTTACAAAAATAAAAAGATCTAATTATCTACAAAGTCTGAATGAAGTCTGTACTCTAAGCTGTTCAAGCTAAATTAATTGAAAAATGTAATGCTCAGGGTTAATCTGAATGTTTGAGGAATAACACTACAGTGGTGCTTTGCGAGCTCTGTAATTACTACAGATGTATCCTATTTCATAAGGGGGAAAAGTACAGAGCTGCTCACCAATCAAAGTTCTCAGGTCAAAGAAGATGAAAGTTTGCAGATTCACACATCTGCTTTTGAAGTTTTCAAAGGAAGGACAGATGGTTGATTTTCAAGATTGTATCGCTGCTTTTAAAGCAACAAACTGAAAATAGCAGCCCAGAATAATGCTGTTAAATACTTGCTGCCTTTCGCTCAACACACTGTGGCTGCGATAACAGAAATAACAGACAGAGAGGCAGTTTCAGAGAATGGCACTGTAAATCACAACGAACAGAAATTTAAATGCTAATTAAAATGGGTTTATTTTGAACTCCTCTTCAGAGGTTCATGATGGAGGGACTTTGAATTTTCCATCAAAGAGAGCAATAAACAGCAAATGCAGTCTTTATAAGCCAAACAAATTACTGTCGCCACTGCTGACAGTGGTTTCATTCACATCCAAGTGAGATGAAACGTTCAGAGGAAACCCCCTGGACTCTGTATCTGTTATGTGTCCATCCTCCAATGACATGTAGGGGAGGTATTCATGAAACAATAAGCTTTTCTTCATTCAGATTTTTTTTTTTATCCAAAACAACTTGCTACAAAGATAATCCCATGGTGCAATCTGAGGTCAAGTGCCTTGAAGACTGAAAAGTAAAATAACTTTTGCAGAGCTTTTAGTTCAGAAAAGAACTTTTCTTCCAAACTCTCAGGTCAAAGGGTTGAGTTGCTATTTGGTTCTTTATAGGTTCTTCAAATC
Organism: Anabarilius grahami; assembly: GCA_003731715.1. Taxonomy (NCBI): domain Eukaryota; kingdom Metazoa; phylum Chordata; class Actinopteri; order Cypriniformes; family Xenocyprididae; genus Anabarilius; species Anabarilius grahami. Next base: position 161,423 of record RJVU01051519.1, on the reverse strand, counting down.
ACCGTAATGGACATAAATATAGATTGAAACAGGACAACTGAAGCATCAGGGGTTTATTAAATCACCTGAACATTGATGGTTTGAAAAAATCATGGGAATTTAAGTTCTTAAAAAGCACCCATGTAGCTGAAAAAAAAACAAAAACAATACATGAACTTTTCAAGATTTTAAGTAAAAACTTATTAAAGGAAAAATAATTTATCCATCCTCATGTTGTTCCCAACCTGTATGCATTTATTTCTTCTTTGAACCCTTTTGACATGAATAAAAAAAAAAAAGTCCACTGACTTTTAGTGTATAGATTATAGAAAACAAAACATGAATGCAAGTCATTACCATATTTTTTATCAAAGATTTTTGGAGAGGGATACACTGCCCTGTAATATATTTTTAAATGTGTAATGACACTAGAAAATAAAACCTTATTTCTTGCATATATACCTTTGAAATGGTGGAAAAGAGATAAATATTAATGAATATATTGTTGGAAGCTGGTAAAAAGACTCTTGCCAGGAAATGGTTGTCACAGGAGAGCCCAACTCTAAATGCATGGAAATTGCAAAGGACATTTACAAAATGGAAAGGATAACAGCATTTGTTAACCATGAACTGGAACAATTTACACTGCAATGGGAAAAATGTGGTAACTACATAACACCCCATAGGCCTGATTTTATTTTCACAAAATCAATGCTTATGATTTACAGAAAGATTACTCCTTTTGTACATATATATATATATATACATACAAATTTCGGATTAATTCCATTATGGCAAACACAGTATCTGAAATACAAGTAGTAAATATTTATCTAATGTTGAATCTCAGTAAAAAAAAAAAATAAATAAATAAAAAACTACACACAAAAAAATGACATTTTCAAATTATCTTCAATTATATTCCACATAAGAAAAAGACTATCCCTTCACTATCCCTTTAAGAGTGAAGGGAAAATGGTTAAACAACTTGCTCATTTGGGTTGCTGTGGCTACTTGAGCCACAGCAACCCAATGACCAGAGCATATCACAACAATCATTTAATCATCATGTGCAAGAGCACCATGACAGGTGAAACAACAAAGATCCACACAGCAAACAACACTGCATTAGCCACAAACCCCCTAAACTCCTGTGCAGCCGGCCCGACTGACATAGGACATGATGAACGTCCCCCTATAAACAGACACTTGAATGAATCGTAAAACACACCACTCAACTGGGCCGGTCGAACCTCTGGAGGGACGAGAGAGGTCACAGATTGTGTTCAAAAGGCGAGCGAGGTCAAGATACCTAACTACTGATTTTATTGTTCCATCTGGGGACTAAACAAAGCCACAAACTGCCTCTCTGTACTGATGTATTCATCTTGTCCCACCTCTCTTGAATATCTCCTTCTCAGTGATTATGAACGAGAGCAGCCTGTTGGTGGTCCATGTAGTAACATGCAAGCCACTGAGAAAGAGCAAAAAGTGAGGAAGCAAGTGAGAGAGAGAGACCGATATGCTGGCGGCGACTGAATGGATGGCATTGCAGCAGGGCAGGACTGTGGGATTAGACGAGACAATGGTATGCTTGAAAGACGTAAGCCTCTCTGTGTGAAATAGAATCACTCCCTGGGGACAAGACTGCCTTTCCCGCTGAACAAAGTGAGACAGACATCCGAGTTCCCGCTGACTTCTCTCAAAAAAGACATTTTTGATAACACCATTCAATCACGGCAGAGGAAAAGTTCCCCAGTTCAATCTATATGGCCCTGTTTCATAATATATATAAGTAAAATTCACTTTAAAGAAGGGGTCTCAAACTATTGGCCCGTGAGATTGTTTAATACGTTAGTAGTTTATTCGGCCCAAAAATAGTTTTTTGGTTTCGCCTTTTACCTGTTATCCTGTAGTTTTCTTATAATTTATTATAAAGTAGTCTAATATATATTTATCCATGACTTATTACAGGTCTCACACAAATGAAAACGTGCAATTGTATCCTAGGTGACAACAACAAACAAGCCTGCGGGTTCGCTTCTGTCAAAAAAATAGAAAAGGTTGGTTACGTTGGCACCGCTTTTGTGTGCCAGATTAATCATTCGCTCATTATTCACTATATAGCGAATGGCATTTATATATGGACTATATAAGTGCACTATGTAGGGAAAAGAAAAAAAATTGCAGCTTTACTGGACATAGGTGGTACAAGTGCGATGTGATAAATCATCTCTCCCATTATAATCAAAGCGGTCTATACTAAATGCCTGTATAACTGTATATAATCAAAATTAATGTTTGTATAAAGTTATTTGTATTTGTTGTAACTGTTCAACTGGCCACTGATGAAGAACATCATATGACTAGTGGCAATTTGATTTTGAGACCCCTGCTTTTAAGAAAAACTTTAACCACCCTGTGAATAATTATACACATACATACTCACACACTCCATTCCACTGTGCATTCCAAGTAATATCAATCAAACTGCAGTTGGGTTATTTTGATTAAGTAATAATAACTCCAAAAAATACAGGTAACTTACAAAATTAAAGTTATGATTTATTTAATTTATTTAAAATTAACATTGAGGTTGTTTTTTTATATATTAAAAGTTTGTTTTTTAGCAAAAGCAGATAACTTCAACAGTCGTTTTTTTTTTTGGCAAAAGCAGATAACTCCACATTTCAGTCAAACAAAACCAAGATATTGCTTTGTAATTGCATTTAAAACACACTCAGTAGAAGCCTTGTTCCTTGTCACCTGATCTGAATACTGTGTGTTAGAAAAGTTATGATGTAGGCCTAAATTAATCCATTTATACTGTAGGTCACTAATCAAATACATTTGTGACATTGATCAGGTGAAGAAGTCAGATTTCAAGATGCCCATTNTCACAAAAACTCATTCTGTATGATTTATAAGCCTTTTGAAAAGTGGGGACATGGAGAATGTCCTCATAAATCACCCTCTCCTTGTAATACCTATGTCATACCCATGTCATTATACACATTTGTGTCCTGATATTTCACAAAAACATGCCCACTAACAGATCTGTACACACATACACACACACACACAGGCATGCACGCACGTGCGCACACACACACATAAACGCAAAACGACAACCAAGGGTTCAGCATGTAAGACGTGTATGGTGTACATGGACTTGCAGGAGTCAAAATTATAAATCCTCGATCACATTTAGTCCGCTTTGACGAAACTCCCCTCAGCTAGCGCGCCTTTTTGAAGTGACTAGAAGCCTTGTTCCTTGTCACCTGATCTGAATACTGTGTGTTAGAAAAGTTAAGATGTAGGCCTAAATTAATCCATTTATACTGTAGGTCACTAATCAAATACATTTGTGACATTGATCAGGTGAAGAAGTCAGATTTCAAGATGCCCATTGTCACTTTCTTAAATCATGCAGGAGAACATGATCATCAGGTTTTGTCCATGCCAACTTGCTTGCAGTGATTTTGTATTAAAATACAAAATTACCTTATATACCAAATTAGATAATTAGAATGCAACATAGAAGCACCTTCACTAGTGGGACTTTTGGACCCCACTGAAGTTAACAAGTTCATAACTTGTACATTACAAACTGCACCAGTTCACTCTCTGTAAAACATTTCCAGGAAACACAGGGTGTAATTTGACAATATCCCCATAATTCAATCTAAATTATACATTCAACCAGACTAATTAAAAAAAATCTTACATAACACCCTCAGAAAAAGTAGCGTCTGAGGTGGATATTATGCTCAAGTAGAATGAACAGAGAGATTTACATGTGAGACTGAGAAAATCAGTCGCCACAGGACAGCTGTGATTCTGCTTATGGTTTCTCCTAAGCCCCCAGTGTGTTTGTGTACAACAGCAAAGGAAGGTGCACAGAGGAGATGAGAGAGACTGCACCACTAATAAGACCCTCATTTAAGTGCAAATGATGGAATATTATTATTAAAAGTAAAGGTTGAGCCAAGCAGATCATGCACACTATCACTATTACTATTAGCAGAAATCCAATGCATGTGCACCACTTACCCATATGAAGAAAACCATCCAAAGGAAATTAGTCTATGAGTTTAGGAAATCCCTGGAATACTAGTGGATCCAAACCCCAGTCCTGAAGAGGAAGGCTACTGCAAGTGTACAGCAAGTGTCTAATCCATATATCAGGCACTGCGCAGGCGGTGTTACTCTGTCTGAGCTCTTAGCTGGGACAGAAGCACGAGTGTCTCTGGGGACAGACGCACGGTTTCTGAGACTGTGTGAACAAGACTAATTCAGGCACAAGCAAAATCTGTCAGGTGTTGAATTACAACAAGGGTGAGGGAGGGGCTTTGTCTCCCTAGCCAATCAGAGAAGTGGGCTTTTGTTTGATTTTGCACAGGTAAATGAGGCGGCCCCTCCTGTTCTTACCTGGCAGCAGACCAACAGGTAACTGGGGGCAGTATAGGGACACTGAAACGGGTTGGCTTGTTTTTTATAAAGTAGGTAGACAGACAGACTGGCTGGCAGAAAAGTTGTTGTTGAGATAAAGAACTCTTTAAGTAGAACATGCTGACTGATTCTGAACACAGCCAGAGTTGTTCATCTGACCTGCGAGCTGTCGTAAAGATAACACTAATAAAACCAGCCAAAGGATGTAAAATGTAACGCAATTTGTGGCTTAGAGTAAAGAACTAGACTTGGAAAACAAGACTTAGAAAAATATACTTAAATATCCAAACATTTGCATTGACACAAATAAGATTCATGATTAACAAGTACAGACGAAATTGAAATCCCCACCAGGTAAATTTGCCACTAATGTGCATAAAGGAATACATTTCCTTCAATTCTGATTCAATATATCAGCTAAACAACTGGAAAATGCTTTTGCGTGGTAGCAAATAGATGCTAGATTGCACATTCAGAGTCATTATTTCAAAACGTGACAACTCCACAGCTTTCAATTGAGTTCACTAGCTGTTCTCCTACAGATCTTGCCACAGTTACCAAATGATGATATATAATCTTTACAATGAAGAAAATATTAAACAATACAATAAAGCGGTATATTTATTTTGTGAAAAATAAGTCCTCACATGAGCAATAAGAGAAAACTTTAAAACCAAACACAATTTTTGCTTCAATGCACATAATGCACACTAAGAAACCTTTTGTTTGATTTTTTATTATGGGGCTATTGAATGTTCGAATCTGATTGGTTGACTGATTGACGAATTAATCAGTAAAATAGTTTAGCAACTTAAGATACATGACTCACCAGCGAGGTAATAACTGTGCAGTTCTTGAGATAAACTTATAGTTTTGCTATTAGTAGAGACGCTGCTTATTCTCTCTCTCTCTCTGTCAACTGCGTTAATAACTGTATCAATGGTATTATTCTGCTATCAAGGCTCAAGCCTCCATTACTATTTCTGTCAGGATCACTATCATCAAAGATGACTGGCAGTTAGCATACAGTTTGAATTGGCGGTATGGTTCTGTTCTGGGCAAAAAGTCCCTGTGCAGCCTACCATGGATAACAGTAGGGAGGGCAGCGATAACCCTCCTTAGGGTAAACAGAACAGAACCAAGTATTGCAATATCATTAATTTTCTTAATGACAATAATTAATGTAACAACATAATTGAAGAAATGAGTTTGATCAAAAGAAATATCAGAAGGGCAAGTCCTGACTGGACAAAGGAGGAGCTAGGGATGGAGGAGGGTAATAAGCTCCTGAGCAATGCGCTAAAGCTGCTGATAATACTGAATGGACCATATATATATGAATGTGGTGATAAGAGTCTTATTTCTATAGGTCAATGTGAATCAGCTGAGTGTCAGCTGATGAGAGCTTGACTAACGTGACCTGCCAGAACTAACACTATATGCTTGATTTCTGAAATGACGTTTTGGAATTAGAAACAGAGGCTTGGGATGAGATGCGTAAGAAATAAGTCCACACAAGAGTGTTTTAAGGACAAAAACCTGACAAATGTCTTGAAATACAACATCGGAACAGTTTCTTGAGGTGTGGCAACTGTATTATAAGCGAAATAATTGACTCTGGGCTGTTGAATTCCTTACTTAATGCAATTATAGAGACAGTGTGCAAATGCATGTGTGTGCACTTGAAATAGTATCAGGTATTAAAAGAGGATTCTTTTTCACATAAGTGTAGCTCTGATCAATCATTTCAAAAGCTCACCACTAGAGCACTTAGATTTCTAAATAATGTACAACGACAGCATATTAAGTCTGCATCTCACAGCTCTAACGCTCAAACCCCTGAACCACCTGTCAAACATACAGGTTTCCCTACAGAAACCAATTACTCCTGAACAGGACTGCTGGGTATTCTAGCTACAGTGCTTGGACTATTAATTAATGTGTTTTGACTAAGAAAAATGAGGCAGAATTAAATTACAGATGTATCATTTTTCATTAAACTTCTGGTTGATGGAAGGGCTCTTCAAAGCAGGAAAGCTAATGCCAGGGGGAAAAAAATAACCTGCAGAAAAATAAGACTACATCTCCCTCAAAATCACAGATTTCTGGTCTCTGCATACATTCAGTTTTCATTAAAGCAAGCTTCTAAGGTATATTTTTCCAAATAAAGGAAATACATTTAATATCTGAATGAAATGTTTCTAAATAAAGATAAAGCGTTCATCTGTTTTCACCAGCTGCCACCCACCATTCACAGCATTCAGCAGTACAGTCAGTGAGCAATGAGCATGTGGCTGAATCTGTGAGAGCAGGTCCAAAATGAACACTCGCCAACCGCCAAATGCAAGTACATTCTGGCTTCGTTAAATCGGCCGGTAACTTTTTAGGAAGTGCATGGATTATATATAAAATAAACATAATAGCAATATAAGATTGATAGTCTGACCTTTGCCATTACTGATCACACCAAAGTGATGTGAGTGATTCTTAGAAAACTTCAGCGACTGTCACAGTATGGAAACTGATATTTTTTTGGAGGTAATTCATTCACAGAAGTGATATTTTCATATGTTTATTTATGTATTTACTTTTTCGTAAGAGTGTATGATGCTGCAAGTGTTCAAAATTGATTGCGCTATTTTCTGCCAACAACAGAAATGTAGATTTAGAAATGTTAAAAAGTGACTTATAGATTATGCATGCATCTATTTTTGAAAAAAGAAAAAATACTATTTTATTTAAGAAGGAAATAACAGTTTCATGAGTAGTATTCATGAGTTATTTTCTCATATTACCTAGCAGGTGTTGCAAAAAAAAAGAAGAAGCTAATTCTGGACCCTGTGTGTGTATGTGCTTGTGAGTGTCACATGTGTAACATAAATTCAAATGTAGACTACAACTTGAAAGAAAATGCAATCTATGATATGAGACTGCACAGTTTCAGGGCAGTGCATTGAATCACAAACACACACACACTCACACAGGCATTGAGAATAGGCACAAGTAACGTAATGCACAAACCGAAACTGAAGCCACGATTCTTGTTTTTTTTAATAGTATTGTCACTATGTTACGTAATTCTACAAATGCACAGGCTTGAGTTTCACTTCAAACCTCACATATGCCCACATGAGTTCAAGGAAGATGTTTGTGACACTGCTCTCATCTTCTCTTCATTCTTGCTTAAGCTTTCAATCTAAAGGACTGTCATCTGAGAGGACAAAAGCACCTGCTGTTAGCAAAATGTGATTCAATGTGTGCAAATCCTTGGGAAAAAATGAGACAACTGAGCTACAGCAGCCTCTTTTCATTCAAGCATGGTTGGCATACTGGAAAATGGTGATATAAGAATTTCCTTCCAGCACATCAGACTTGTAAAGCTACTTTACTGTGGGTAAATTAGCTTGCTAATTGGTAATGTGGGTCTCATGTCATGTAATGTGCATGTAAGCAAGTCTTGCTTGGAATAATGTGGCAATGAATCACACCAGATAAACAAGCCAGGAAATCTCACACATGCAAGCCCTGTGACGGCACTACTGCAGCGGTGCAAAGTCTCTGGCTATAATCCACCAGTTTTCATGCTTGCTAAATTCTGACAGACTCTTTTTCGAATTAGAAAATTAATGCTGTTTCATTCTCTTGATCCGCAAGTGTCTTCTCTGTAATCCTCACGCTGAGAAGGATTGCGTTCATGAGAATGACCCAAACCATGGGGTAATCTGGTTGTCTAAATTGGCAGTCATATCAAAGTGACAAATACATCAACAAATCCTGCCAAAAGATCCTCTGGGGCTGTGAGACAATTGTGTTTACAGACACTTGAGATATTACATAACTTTTTCACAGTTTTTCTAGGACGTAACGATCAGTGAATGCAACCCTGACACAAATGTAGGAAAGTGTGGAAATATGGTTACCTGTATTATAAGATAACTAAATGAAACGTCTCAGATTACTGAGAACAGGGAACGAGACGCTGTGTCCAAAGCGCTAGGGGGAACACCTTTGCGTGAATCGGTGTCTGAAACGCATATCCAATCTCGGCAATATCATATTGACCGGCGACAGCCCATGACATCATAACAATGCGACCCGCGTATATATAATCGGTGCCCAAACAACATGTCATACGCTTATCGTCTGAAGGGACTGTAAGCAGGCGGGCCCCCGAGGCATGGCTAAGAGATGCAGCGTCTCGTTCCCTGTTCTCAGGGAACCATGGTTACATGCGTAACCTGAGACGTTCTCTTTTGAAAGGGAACTCGCGCTGCATCCAAAGCGCTAGGGGAACGATATACAAACGCTGCCACGCTGAGGGGAGTGGCAGTGACAACTGTCAGCATCTGGCAAATTCAAATTAAATGCCAGACCCACTCACCCTATGGGACACAAATGAGCTGTCAGTGACAGCGCTCCCAGCGGTCAAAGCCTCAGCTACAAGCCTCAAAGCAGCCTCCATATCTTACACATGAAGGCCTGCCAAGGCCGCACCAAGGCCTAGAACCAACCACTTCAAAGGAAAGGGGTCCCTTTAAGGGAGCGTGGCCAGAAGGAACCCAGCCAGTCACTTCTCAGGGGAACACAATCAACCCCAAATGCCACCAGGGAGGCTGACCAGGCTTCTAGCTGAACTAGTAACCTAGTCTGCCAACAACCTGTCTGTTTCCTCAGAAACAGAGTCTCTAGACAGAGAAGTCTCACGAAGAGACATCCAGAAAGAGGGACTGCAGAAAGGGCAGTAGACCAACTCAGACCGGATCTTAGAGACGGGCATGCTGGAGAGCAGAGCGAAGTGCTATCAACCCTTGCAAGCGAGGGGAGTTACTCTGCTTGATCCTAGGATCTACAAAGCACCTATGTTTCAAGGCGCTAAGGAGGCCGTGCACTCTAAAAAGGAACCCTTGCGAGGGGAATGCTCACAGCCTAAGAGCTGATCTAACTGGGAGGCTTCGAGGGAAGCCTTCAACAACTGACCAGGCTTAGGAAGCTAAGTACTTAAGCCCACTCTCAGAGTGTAGAGAGTACCAGCTCGACCTATCAGGTCGACCAGGCTATAAACTAGAAACATAGGTGAAAAAGGTTAGGCAAGCCAGCAACACGCAGAAGCGTGCGGTCTCAGGGAGGCCGGACGGCCAACCACCTGATAACAAGACCCTGCTGACCGATACCCAGCTGCTGGGAACTCGCATCAGGGAGGCCTACTGTGGCCAACCACCTGGTACTGAGTCTAGACTGGCAGAGAATTACCCATACTGTGGGAAATTCGCCTCGAAAGGGGCCTACTAAGGCCACGCATCTCAATGGCAAACGTTCACTGGCTGACTGTGGCCATTGCTGGCTGCCATACACCTACTTATTAGTGGCTCGCTCTCAGAGAGGCCTGTTAAGGCCTGCTGCCAGAAACTAGCTGCTAAGGCCAGCAGCCGGATAGCAAATAGCTAGCTAGCTGTCCAAAGCCTACACCTTGGGCTCACCCACAGGGAGGCCTGCTGTCTTCCAGAGCAGCCTGCTAAGGCCAACAAGCTGAAAACGAGCAACAGCCAGATGCCAGACGCCACACTGCTGGGGACTCAACCTCAAAGAGGCTTGCTAAGTCCTGCCATCTGAAGCAATTCCACTTCTAAGTGGCTAAAACGTTCTAAAAATACCTGCACAAAAGGGAGCTCGCTCACAGATAGGCCTCTTAAGGCCTACTCATTCAAAAGCAAAGCATTGCTAGCTGTGCTTTCACATACCAAAGTGCTGGGGACTCGCTCACAGGGAGGCCTGTTAAGGCCAGCTACTCGGAGCGTGTCTTGTTGCTACAACATCCACACTAATGGGGCCCACCAGAGAGAAGCCTTCTAAGGCTTACTATCTGACGGCATAAGAAATAGCTACCAGAAAACCCATTTACTGGGGCTGCTAACAGGGAGGCCTGCTAAGGCCAGCTACCTCACAGAGCATGTGCTGGCTGCTAGGGGCCCAACATGATGGGAACTCACTGTGAGAGGGGGCCTGTTAGGGCCTACTACCCTATAGCGAGTCTAGTAGCAGAGATAGTTTACTATTCAAACAACGCCTGGGACCTACCACATCGCCAACGAGCGCTGTACTCAGTAAAAGCACTTTTTACCCTTAAAGCAATGGGAGAACAAACATACGCCAACATGCCCGGGAGGAGGCCCACCTGGGCCTACTACTCCAGATGAACATACGCGTCAGCTCGTGAAAATGCTGAGCTACAAGGGAGCATACTAAATGACCAGCCCGCAGGGAAGGTCAAATACACCTCGACCTGAGCCACAATGGTGCAGGGCAGATAACAACAGAGCTATAAGAAACACTCAGAAAACACCTTATTTTAAAGGAGTACTATCCGCCTAACCCTGAGAAAAAACTACAGGGTGGAGGCCAACCACAAAGACTCCATCATGACAGAAATAATAACTGTACTCAGCCCCAGGGGAATATGGGCTTTTCATAGAAAAACCACCCACACTCAACGCTTGAATGCTAGTTCAGAGGGGCTTAAGAGGAGCCTAGCGAGGGCCTACCTGAGCTCAACTTCCAAAATGCAGGCCGCAGTAACTATTACTAATCACAATAGAAAAGGGAACCATCTATTCTGCCTCTATACAAATCTGCACCATGCAGAAGGGGGGCGGGCCTTGGCCAAACGACTCTCAAATAAGAGGAGGCCAGCAGTAGGGATACAAAAGGGAACCTACACTCACTAATGAGGGGTCAGAGGCGGGAATGTACAACAGACCACCTTCACTATCCCTAGTACTAGCGTAGGCCAGCTATCAGGGCGGCCCGGGTGAGGGCCAGCCCATAGCACATAGATCTACCTGGTGCTCCTTAGAGCAACAGCCTCTATAGAGCAACTCTCAGCTGAGAGGAGGCAAAATCACTCAAAATGACACCGCTAAGGTGGCTAAAGAATACCTTAGCTCTCCTAAGGTGGCTAAATAAAGCCTTAGCTCTCCTAAATTAATCTTAGGATGAGTGACGCTAACCAGGTAACAATGTCAGGTGGCCCCGTGGGCCAACCCTAGACATATAATCTATCTGAAGACAAAGTGCTCGTCTCTTTGCAAAGCAGCCCTCCAAACCTATAGGAGAGGAGACAAACTACTCTACCCTGAGGTGGCTATCAAGGCGGCCTGAAGAGGGCCAGCCTGCAACAGAGCAGCGACCTCAAAACCACTCTCAAGTGGGAGAAGGCCAGCTTACTCACTAATAAAGAGAAAAACAAAGGAGTGTGGTCTCACCAGAGAACATACTATAAGCAAAAACCAGCACACTCACCTAAGAAGACCTAAATGGTACTTCTTTATCTCTAAAAAACGTACTAGCCAACCTACAGGGAACTTCAGGGCCCTTATTATTATACTTTTACAATAGATTAAATAAAATAAAACTTCCTTCCTAATTTAGATGAATGCCCAAGCACATCCTACACAGGGAACAGTGGTCTAAAGAAATACATTAGTATTTTAAATAAATACAAGACCTGGTAACAGTTCTGCCTGCGGCCACAGGGTGGCGACCTCCACCATAGAAACGTGGTGTCCTCCACCCTTACAAGCCTGAAAGGATCTTCTCACTTTCAAAGCCAAAGGCAGGCCAACATAATCATAATACTCATTACAGGCCCAGCCACAGGCCTGATGAAAGAAGCGCCTGGGGTTGAAGAACGGAGCCTTCTGGTCCCGTCCGCGGCCCTCAGGTCGGGACGGGCAAGGCCCAACCTGTCTGGTTGAGGACTCAGACCTAAGCGGCATGCACGTCTTGAATGCCGTTGGTCTAAGTCGCTTAGCAGTTCAGCCTGGTGCTGAACTGTGCAGAGCAGCACTCGTGCCCTCGTGTGCAGAGCAGCACCAGCCTGACCCGCTGCCGGGTATGCCCTGCCATTTTAAGGGGCTTAGATGGCAGAATCTGAGCTTTTAGTGTCAATGTCCGCTCCCTTAATTATTTTTTTCAAGAAAAGTGCTGAATAAAAACATTTATTATTATTATTGTTATTATTATAATTATCAGCTGGAAGCATTGATACATACCCATATTCCTTCCACAAACCCTACACAGGGAACAATGGTCTAAAAATAAATACTTTAGTATTTAAATAGTAACCAGACCTAAAACAGTTCCACCTGCAGCCACAGGGTGGCGACCTAACACTATGGAAAACGTGAAGGTCTTTCACCCTTGTTAAGCCTAAAAAAGGAATTGGTTTCTCCCATACTGCCTCAACCTCAATATGCAGGTCAGGAAGGAATAGAAAGCTCACTTGAGCTGTATGATTATGGCCAGAGAGAAACCGATCGTCATTCTTTATGAATGTGCGCGGTCTCTCTCCTAACGCGCTGCCATGGCAACTGCAGTCTGCCGGCAGCGTGTTCCACAATCTCTAACAGCTCGGTGTACGCGGGACAGGGTGGCTGAGAGGATTCAGTAAACTCACCATCTCTATCCTCCTCAGCCATCTCCTGCTCGGCTGGAAGTGCAGTCGCAGCTGGACCTGAGGATGCAGAAGACAATGCATCCTCTCCCAGCAGCTCACTTTTGCGAGCCACCGAACAGCGTGAGCGGTCACACTCCTCTCAAACTGTCCGGCGAGCTCCATCTGCGAGCCCCGTGATCTGAGTCTCCGTTCTGCCTCAGCAAGACCGGGACCAAACCACCAAGCCCAGATGCTGAACTCTCTTCCCTCGAGAAGAGACCCAGACGAGAATGGAGCTGGAGAAATCTCTGTGCGTAAGGGAAAAGGCCGAAGACCTTTATTGGATGCTCGTGGTCTTTGGGCCCTCAGACGACACTGCATCACTCATCGGCATGATTGTGTCAATGACATTACTAAATGGGCCCAGGAATACTTCCAGGAACCACTGTCGGTAAACACACTCCGCCGTGCCATCTGCAGATGCCAACTAAAGCTCTATCATGCAAAAAGGAAGCCATATGTGAACATGGTCCTGAAGCGCCATTGTGTCCTGTGGGCCAAGGCTCATTTAAAATGGACTGTTTCAAAGTGCAAAAGTGTTCTATGTCCAGACCAGTCCAAATTTCACCTTCTTGTTGGATGCCGTGTCCTCCAGGCTAAAGAGGAGGGAGACCTTCCAGCGTGTTATCAGCGTTCAGTTCAAAAGCCAGCATCTCTGATGGTATGGGGGTGCATAAGTGCATATGGTATGGGCAGCTTGCATGTTTTGGAAGGCACTATGAATGCTGAAAGTATAAAGGTTTTAGAGCAACATATGCTCGCCTCCAGACGACGTCTATTTCAGGGAAGGCCTTGTGTATTTCAGATGCTACACCATGGTAAACATGCCCCCGTCCCAACTATTTTGAGACCTGTAGCAGGCATCAAATTTGAAATGAGCTCATTTTGTGCATAAAATTGTAAAATTTATGTTTAAACATTTATTATGTTATCTATGTTCTATTGTGAATAAAATATAAAGTCTTTTAGTTTCATTTTATTCAAATTTAAAAAACGTCCCAACATTTCCGGAATTCGTGTTGTAGTTTCAGTTAATGCAACGAAAATGATTCATGTTGTCCCAGCACAAAATAATTAAGTAATCTTTTGTCGTTTTAGGATCAATATCGTAATGTGCGCATCTGCGATAGTCACATGGCAGCATGTGTGATAGGGATTGTATAGTTAATACGTGATCTCTACGGACCAGTGCATTGTTCGAAACGCATGTGATTCTTGGATTAATTACAAAATTTAACCATCACATGTTTTAGGTCCTGTCAGTTTAAACATTCAAGCAGTATTAATTAAGAGCTGTGCTCAATATGTCAGAGAACACATTCATTTCTACCTTCAGTCACATTCACCCATGTCTGACAACACTGTAATGCTCTGGGAGGTTAGCTTGCAAAAATATGATTGTCAGAGAAATCATTTATTAACACTAGGATTTCTGGAAAATGAAAGCACAGGGGATGTTGAACATACAGACACTGATGGCTCATCCCATTTCCACAGTAATCTGCTATAAGAAATTTCAGTTTGCCATACAGAATGTAAAAGCACAGGCCCTTGGTGACATAAACAAAAGGGATCTTGTCTCTGCAAGATATAGGGTGACAGTGGGGTGAGTTCACATCTGTTCTGATATACTGCTCTGCTCCCCAGGGCCAGAGGCTGTAGCAGACAGACACAGTGGCATGAATTCATAATGTTAATCAATGTGAAGGACGGCACACCCCACTGTGTCAGAGCAACAGATTCGCTTGATTTATGCCCATGCAGAGCACAGAGAGGAAGTGCCATTAGACGACATACAATGCATTAAGATTCCCTTGTCCTAATTGCATAGTCTCTCTCACCCAGCACAAACTGGGGTAATTACAGAGCTGCTGGTCATCCGGTGTGCTGTCTGTGCTCTGTCGCATTTGTTCAGTCACATGACACTTGTCTTAGGACAGTGGTTCCCAAACTGTGGTATGTGAGGTGACAGAGGGAGTACGCAAACAAAATGCTGAGTTTTGCCATTCATATCATTCTGTCCTACCTTAAAATAACATTAAAGCCAAGCATGCATTCCAAGCAGACAAAATGCCATAAATACATAACATCCAATCAAACCTACGTCATCTTTTGTGGTAAAAAAAAACTGACTGCATCCACACAAGCAGCGTGCATATGATAGGTTGCGTGCAGAGTCTGCTGCCTTAGCAGATCACGCTAAATTACTACCGTTATTGACAATGTAAAAGTGGGGATTTAGCACTTTGAAGAACAAATAGCCTATAGACAGACTGTGCATTGAAATCGATTTATGACTCAAACTCTCTTCGATACAAAAACATACCCTTTGTGAGTTCTTGTTTTTAATGTTGATAATATATTATACAAGCAATAATGCATTTTTTCCTGACATCCACACAATCGCGAAGGTGATATTGATTTTATACAACAGTTCAACAAACAGAAAGGTAATATTAAGTGATGTACATTTTAAACACAGTCCTGTAAGTATTAGTAACATAATAATAGTTCCAACGAATGCCACATCAGAACTGTTGTTCGTCTCCAACAAAGTCCCTTTAAGACTGTATATAAAGTATTTGGTCTCCAAGCAACACACAGCGGTGTTTTGTGAACAAATCTGCGGCTTTGAACGAATCGTGAGAGTCATTGATTCAATGACCCATTCATACAGCCACTTGCTTCATTACTGAATGAATGACTCGATGACTCACTCATTAAGACAGTGACTTACCGCCATCTACTGGCGGTTTTCGTTTAATAATTAAAAGCATCACTTTGTTTTTACCATCATTGCATATTTCTCTATTTAACTTTTTTTTTTTAAACTTAATTTATTTCATAAAGGTTTTTATAAAGGTAAAAATGTACTGGGAAATCAATTGAAGGGGGCAAATGGAAAAGGTGTCCCTTTTGGAAAAGGTGTGACTGCAGTCTAAGTGGAAAAGAGGGGGTACGCAGAAGGATGTTAAATGCCTCAGGGGGTACTCCACTCTAAAAAGTTTGGGAACCACTGTCTTAGGATGAGCGATCTAAGCCTGACCACATCTTTCATCTGTGCTTGACAAAATAGCAATGCTTTCTTCAGTTATGAAAGTGCACATCTTAGTGGAAGTATTGTGGTATCCAGTTTAAGAGCATGTAGGGGCCATTTCCTATAGCCTATCCAAGGATTTTGTCTTTGAATGTCATCACATTTGAACGCAGAATTCAGACATAGAAGCATGTTTGATTGCTGTTCTTCATATTTCACACCCTAAAGAAAACATGTCATGACTTCCTCTGGCAACTTTTACCTTTATGTCGGGTTTAGACTACACGATATCAGCCTGATTTTGCACAATCCACTTGACGTAGGGTGTCGCAGGGATTCATAATGATTTGTCAATGACAATGGGAGTCAGGGCGCAAGAATCAATCGTCTTATCTTGTGTAGTGTGTCATAGTGGATGACAACCGACACAGCGTCTGCAATGCTTCATGACGTCCTGACAGAACAGGGCTTCTGCAGATTTCATCAAATCTAATTTAATGCTTTTTAATCCCTTTTTAATGCCAATTTTAAAATTTTTAATGCCATATATAAGTTGCTTAATGTCGATAGATGACGTCATGCGGCAATTTGTTTGCTTCTCTGCTGCTACCCTTTTTGCTCACATAATATATTTTAATACAGCCAAATTTCCAATAAAATTATTTAATCTATATATTTTTCTGTTTTTGTTGTCAGACTATATGAAATGGTGACTGAAACGTGGCCCATTAAGACTTCATACAGGGCTCGACATTAAACCTTGTCATTCACTTGTACGAGTAAAACAGTTGCTTGTCCAGAAAAAAAAAATACAATTCATGTAAAATGTATGATTCATCTTTCATTTAAAATTCTTAAATTCGACCAATAAATTTAATTGGAATAAGACACTAAGGGCTGTTATCAATCAAATTAAATCATTTACAAATTTACAATAAAAAAAAATACAACTGCATTAAATAATGTTATGGGATTGTTGGGGGGAAATTATACTTTTAAAAATTAAACTAAACCACCAGTAGGTGGCGTCAAGTAACCGTCTTAATAAGTGAGTCATTCATTTAAACGATTCATTCCAATGGCTGATTCATTAAAGAATGAGGCAGTTGTTTATGAATGGGTCATTAAATCTTTAACTTCAAATTGCTGAATCATTCAGTAACGAAAACAAGGCTGAGCCTGAATCTCAATGTGCATTCTATCCATCCTAAATAGTATGTAACATAATTAATATTCAATACTATTTACACATTTGCACATTGGGATGCAGGGTGTGTGTTGCGCTATGGTTCTGCTGTGATCTTTGTTTGAAACAATGTTCGCTGCTAAAATAGAACAAAAACAGTCAATGTTCCTTCTAAAATGTAAGTGACTTAATATTAACTATTTGTAAACTGAACTGTTGTATGAAATCAGTGTCACATTTTTAATAGTGATGGTAGCCTATTTAGGAAAACAGCAGTCTTGGTCGTGTGATTTTGCTTACCTGTATCAAGTTATAAAAACTCCACATTTTGAATTTTTACCACAGTATGTTTAGCTGAGTTTCTTTTTGTGTGTGCTTTGCTCATGTTTCAATTTCTCCTGGAGATGGTACGCAAGCCTCAACAACACAACATTGTTATTGTCAGTACATTATGCAGCCTATTATTATCCACTATCGATTGCCACTTACACTAAATGTAATAAAATCATTCTCGCGTTTTTTTTTTTTTTTTGTATTGACTTTTTAATCAAGTCCTTGTCCGGCCGGGCAAGTAAAATTCTCTTTCACTTACCCCTTCAAAATACCCACTTATACCTGACTAATTGAAAAGCGTTAGTGTTGATCCCTGACATGTTAAACCACCGCTAAAATCCTTATTTATAATCGAGACGTTGTCTGACAAAATCACAATACACATAAGATGAAGACATTTGCTGTGATTTTAGCTATACGTACACGTAAAATGATCACTCAGGTTAGAAGCAATAGTATCTATTTTATTTGTTCTCTGACAGAGCACACAGCCTAAACTGAATGTGCTGCTCCTCTCAGCCACTCACTGAACGCAGAGAGAGGTGCGCCTGCGGCAGGAAAGCAAGATCACCCGCTCGTGCGGCAATACCGGTGGGTCTCGGAAGCTAGATCAGGTGAACAAGTATATTCGTCACAATGCGCTTTCTTGGAAAAAAGTCGCAAAAGGGGTCTGAAAAGTCGCTTAGTTGGCAACACTGATGCAGCCTTCTGTCTCCAGGTCCCAGCCCGCCGCTGTCCAAAACGGCGTTACGACAACTTTGCACCAGCCGGAGGCAATTACCAAACTGGTTCCACGTGTGTATCACACCAATGTACATATTTTACGACAGCAAATCAAAGTTATTAATTATGAAGGCTAAATTCAATATAAACTAGTAGTATTATTTTTCTTCAAAACTATCTAAAAAATGTAATGCCTGCAAATGTAATGCTTTTTAATGCCACTTAAGGCCTCAATTTTAGCAAAATCCATTTAATGAGTTTGAATGTTTTTTAATGAACCGTGGATACCCTGCAGAAAGACTAGCATGTTTAATCTTTTTTGGCCCTCTACGATGGGTTTTGTCACATCTGTGACATTGACCAATAGGAGAAAAGAAGATCTTCCGTACACAGCTTTCAAACATAGAAACACAATGAAAGAAAGACGATGGTATTGGTGCTGCTAGATGGAATTATGGAGGAAAGGTTTGTGGAGCTTTGGCAACAACACTCCTGCCTTTATGATGTTTCCTGGACCACCACAGTGTGAAAAAAGATAAATTGTGGAAACGATAGCGGAGGTGTGAACTCCAGCGAGAACTGGAATTAGCAGTAAACTAAAATGCCACTTTGGTAGCCATTGTTTGCCGCTAGTTCCGCTTTCTCTGTGACATCACACATGTCATTAAAGACGGCAAGCAATGATGGTTTGGGAAGAAAAGTGTAGTCTGACATGTTTCTTGTCCACGACTCAAGAAGAACTTAGGAGTCAAAATCGCATAATCTGACACAGTGACTATAGCAGGGGTGTCAAAAATACGGCACGCAGGCCGAAAATGGCCCACTAAGGTGTCCAATCCGGCCCGGGGGAGGATTTGAACAATAATAAAAAACAGTTATGCATGGTCCACTGGCCATAAATCCGAACCGTTATTAGTTTTATTCAGAATCAGAATCAGNGATGGGATGATGGTGTTAAAAGCAGAGCTGAAGTCCACAAACAGGATCCTCACATAAGTCCCTGGTCTGTCCAGATGCTGGAGAACATAATGCAGTCCCATATTGACTGCATCATCCACAGACCTGTTTGCTCGATAAGCAAACTGCAGGGGGTCCAGTAAGGGTCCAGTGATTCTGGCCAATATCTATTCTGGATTTGCAAACAAACTGCTTTTCAATCATTTCCCAAACTGTAATTTTTGTGTGGAAAATTACGAGGTCTGTAAACAGGACGTTAACACAGCCACATGCTGAATACGGACGCAAAGAGAAGAACACAGACGTGCCAGCAGAGCAAATACTGTACCAGGCTTAGCTCATTGTTTGTGAAATATAGGAAGAAAAATATAAAAATTAAATTGGGTTTTGCATGAATGTAACTTAGAAGCGAACTGTCTTCAGAAAAGTTTCGATCTCCGTATAAGTATTTTATAAGCTCAGCTGCTTTGTGTACAGCGGTAACCAAGGAAACGATATAGCGCTGCTGTTCCACAAGCGCCACCTACTGTTAGAGAGTGAATTTGCATTTTCGTTCAGTCCGTCCAAGGATTTTGCTATTTTTGTTTTGTGCAGGTGTCTTATAGCATTTCACAAAGCTATAAAGTCAGACCATGCTGTTTTTCCTGTAAATCCTGAAATTATACAATTTAATTTAAATCAAAAATAACTGCTCATGCTCAAAATACAGTGGTGCCTGTAGACCAAATGGCTCATATTTTCGTTATAGAACAAATAAACAACAAATAAATAATAAAAATAATAAAATAATAAAAATCGAATAAAGCCTTTTCGCAGTAAAAACAAAAACATATTTCAAAGAGCAGTGGTTTTTTTTCTTCTTCTTGCAAATTAATGTGTAGTTTGTATGGTTAAAGCTGCAGTAGGGAGTTTTTAGAAAACGTTGACTTAGCCTGAAAATTTGAACAAGCACAACTCACAGGTCACTCCCCCTTGCTCTCTGCTGCGCTACAGCCCTCCCTCCACAGCTCCTCCCCCATCACAACGGAGCCTGCCGTGAACGCGCAGGCTAGTAAGCAAGCAGGGCCACCGATGACGGCGGATAAACAGTTATGGCACATTCACTGGTACGGACGAAACATCAACAATATGATTTACATTGACTATGGCCTGCCCATACTTTGACTACAAACTTGGTCCTCAAAACATTACGTATTTTGCAATACATGTAATGTAACTATATGACGTTGCACTATTTCTATAAGTAATAAATAGCTAGTAAGATAATATAACGGTAACTAACGTTACAGTATGCAAAGGACCACCCTGAAATCTACAAGAAATCATGAAATACATAATTTGTCAGGCCTGTTTTGAAATTATCTTAGTTGTGTAGTTCTTAAAAAATAAAACAAATCAAGCAGGGATACTTACTTGTCAAGCAGAAATGTGGCTAACTCTGCATCGGTTTTTAATCCTTTCAGGACACGTAGCTCCCTCCACCTCGGAAAAGCCGCTCCGATATTTACCCTCGTTTTATTTCGGGCTCTATCTAATTCTTTCTTTTTGGCTTTTTTATCATCATCATCTGTCTTTTTCCGTTTACACGTCTTTATTTTATGAGCAGGTGCCACTCGAGGAATTGGCAGTTTGGATTGTTTGTCCGCCATAAGCAAAGCTGCGGCACACCGGTAATCTTGAATTTGAACGCCTGTACGCGCCATGCATGAGAGGGGTGTGATCAGCGCGCACAAGAGCTTGATTGACACTGCTAAGACACTCCTCCTGGCTCTGGTTGGTTGTTTCTTACCGGGAGCGGTGTATTTCTGCAAAAGGCAATAGGACCACTGGGAGGAGCCAGAGGAGCTTGATTTTTTCACAGATTATCTGTCTCATATTCTACTGTCAGGACATAATGACAGGTTTAACAAATATGTAAAAATTAAATTTTTACATTCATACCTACAGCAGCTTTAATTGTCAGCACCCTACCTCCTGTAGTTTGTCTCCGTGCCTCTAGAGGTCCCCCTGTTCCCCTCTGCCTTAGTTCTTCCTCGTCTGTCCTTGTTAGCATTATCCAGGTCACCTGTGCCTTGTTTCTCCTAGGGTATTTTAGTTGTGTTTTTTCCCTTTGTTCTTCATTTGGTTTTTGAGTCTTGGCTGTGCGCTTCCTGCTTTGTTTTGCCAAGTCCTTCCAAGCTACGTCAAGTACGGTGCTCTTAGTTATTTGATTGTTAATGTTCTCTAGTTTTGTTTTCTCCCCTCGTGGAGTTTTTATTTTCCTGTGTGGTTTTTCCATTATCTCTTATGTTATTAATACCTCTGTCTGAGAAGAACTTTTGTTGGATTTTTTTTTTGCTTGCAAAGACTTTTTTAAATAAATCTACATTGCCTGGAGTATTGGCTTGAGTGTTTCATTTGGGTCCAACATTATAGCCTCTGTGGCCTAGTGGCAGATCTCTCTAACCACCACACCAGAGACCAGAGTTCTAGCCTGGCTTGTGACAGTTAATATTCTTGTAACTGTCATCTCACTAAGGTTTAAAAAAAAATTATAATTTGGCCCACACATGGTTGGGTTTGTTTTTTGTCCCCATCCGGCCCTCAACCTAAAATGAGTTTGACACCCCAGGACTATAGTAACAGATAAAAATATTGTGTGGTCTGAACTCAGAATTCGTTTAGTTTAGTTTATCCTGGCTCCATATATGTGAAATATTCATTGCAGTAAACCACAAAAAAAAAAGTTATGACAGAAAATCTTTATATTTACATATAACGTCTCTAATCTGGCACATATCATATGAGGCAGAGATTAAAGCAATATCTAATGTCATCTATCACCTATATGTAAGGACAATTCCCAAGGGCCAAAAATATACTTTTAATAAAACTAATGCAAATACAGTTTTATGGCTGGTAAGAAATGGCTATTTATGGCTAGTAAATATCCATAACTCATTTCTCACTGGTACTAGGCAAGGCAGAAGTTCATGTTGGACCCTGTATACAATGTGGCAAGTCATAAAAGGAAACCGGTAGACTGACTGTAATCTAATAATTACATCCTCAAGCCACAGTCCTCAAAGACAGACATCTTCACAAACCTCCAAAACAAGGTTAAAACAGCCACAGAAAGATGATGTGGTTAGCTCAAAAAGGCATAATACACAAGGAGTAAGCTACTTGCATATGTAGGAGTTTGGAGTGCATACTAAGATGCAGGAAAGTTGGCAACATGGAGGATTAATTTACATTTTCCATTAATTTCTATTATGTTTGTAAACTGTTACTGACTGTTATATATTTCTTGAATTGGTTTGATGAATTCATGGTCATAAAATGAAGAAAAAGCTGTAATTTTTTTTCAATAATACAGATGCACAGGTCGACATCTTCGTAAGACAAGCCACATCATGGAGAACACATACTGTATGTAAGACTATATATATGTAACTAAATTATAGCTAAATATACATAAACTACACTGTAAAACATCTTTTTTGATTTTAGTAAACAATTTACGCTGTTTATCCAATTGATTTGTTAATTGTATTTGAACTGACAAAATACATTTCTCTCAACTTTTTGGACCAAGTAAAACTCAAAAAAGCATGCAAAAACGAATCAAAATATATTGAGTTGAGATTTTCTTATAGTGTGATGCTGCTCACACAATCCCTGGTGCAGTGATAATATAACAGCAGAATCTGCAGCACAGGCCTCACTGAAGATTAGGAAGCCTTTTTCTTCCCAAACCCATTAATTCATGCTAATCCACATGTTCTTCACTCCCAGGTAGTGCAGAGGACGATTACAAGCTCCGATAGGGGAGAAGAACCCCGCAGCATCCAGACCCCACACTATAGGTGGCCTGTGAGCATCCCCAGACTCAGGTTTCAGGCCCACTCATTCCCAGCCTGCATGCACAGGCCTGTCCTTAAAGCTCTCCTTATGTACACCACTGGAGGGAATGAGGGTCTATTGATGTCAGCTTACAGAGATACCACTCATCAGGGTGGTGAAGAGTCATGTCCGCCTCTTGTTTTATATTTCAAGTGAAAGGAATAGAAAAACACAGCTATATTTTTCTAAGGGGGCCACCTCTGGAGGGTGAGTAAAGAGAAAGGCATTACAGTGAGGATGTGTGGTGTCATAACACAGAAAAGGTGGTGGTTAACATTTTGCACTGCCAACACAATACAGCCCAGGTAGGCAGGCCCATAAAAAGTGGAAAGATACAAAGCTCCCCTATCAGTACTGTGCCCTTGAGCAAGACACTTAATCAAGATTGCTCCAGGGGGAATGAAGCAGCACGTTGTGCACTGTAAGTTGCTTTAGTTAAAAGTAAAATGACAAAAAAAGAAAAAAAAAAGGCCACCTGGAACACATGTCCCATACTTCAGCATTAGGCATTAAAGGGGTCATGAACTGCATTGGTTTATTGTTTTATAATGTTTCCTGGGGTGCACTTATAATGTTAGTATGCTTTTTACATCCAAAATTGTCATAATTCATGAATAAAAGGCATTTTTTTCTACCCTGATTTTAGCCTCTGATTTGAACGCTCCGTTTTAAGGGGCGTGTCTGCTGTGAGACTTCAGTGTAAATGCCCTCTGCTGTGATTGGCTAACATCTTTGCATATGAAAATATCCAAGTATTACTCTCTCTCTTTTTTTCGTTTTTACTAATACAGCTCTCAAGGTTAACTAATCGTGAAAAGTGTTGCATTACATTTAGATCTATGGCATTATATTTAGATCATGGCATGAAAGGTTGCAGAGATGAACATTGTGGTCGATCACAGACAATGTTGAGCGCATGAAAGCAGTGATCTCGTCATTGCAACTCAATTTCTGTACACTAACAAATGCTTTCATCTTCACTAACAGTGCAAACGCGACATAACTAAAAGATTTGTTTTAGTTAGTTTTGTCAGTCACTGATAAACTCGCGCTGTTTGATTGACAGCTTCAGCGTGCGCTGCTCCAACGATCACAAAGGGAGCTTTCTTTATATAATTTAGTCACCGTTAAATAACAGATTATTTTCACCCTACTAAGAGAAACATTGCAAGTTGACGTTTAGTCACTGGTTTGATTTACTGACACACAAAGATCATCTGGCTGTACATGAATCATTACATATCAGATCAGGCATTAGAATTAACGCTGTTACTTACATGTTGTTGCGTTACTGTCAAGTCCAGGCACTGCACAATATTTTGTAATCCTCAACGGCATGTTTATTGCTCGGTAGCTCGATCTGGTTTAGCACCACATATGTTACTTATGCGCAATTCGATGGGCGGGGCTAAACAGGCAGGGATGAAGTAGGCGTTGATCTTCTTCTGCAGAGGTGGTGCTTGCTGCCCTTCGACGTCATAGATCCCCACTTTGTAAATCCTGTCGTTTTCTGGGTCTGGTGTCAATTAAAGCTTTTATTGGACTAACAAGGAAGTTTTCAGCTCTAAAACTTACAGGATATTCTTATAGTATGATGACCTCTTATCTGTCAAAAGCTCAAGGAAAATCAGATTTCTCATGTCATGACCCCTTTAATAGATACAGAACTCTCTGAAAAATTGAGCACTTTTACCTGTAAAATAGACTGTTTAGAAATCTGATTGGATAATACAAATTTAAAGGTGCCCTAGAATTTAAAATTAATTTTACCTTGGCATAGTTAAATAATTAGAGTTCTGTACATGGAAATCACATACAGTGAGTCTCAAACACCATTGTTTCCTCCTTCTTATGTAAATTTGATTTGTGCAAAAGACCACTGAAAAACAGACGAATCTCAACATAACACCGACTGTGACGCAACAGTCGGGATCATTAATATGTACGCCCCCAACTTTTGCATATGCCAGCCCATGTTCAAGGCATTAGACAAGGCAGTACTAACGTCTGGAGCTGCACAGCCGAATCATCAGAAGTTATGCAGGTAGGCTATTGTAAAGCAAGCAAAGACAATAGTGAAAATGGCAGATGGATCGATAATAACTGTTCATGATCTATGATCTCATGGTATATGTAGTGATATTTGTAAATTGTCTTTCTAAATGTTTCGTTAGCATGTTGCTAATGTACTGTTAAATGTGGTTAAAGTTACCATTGTTTCTTACTGTATTCACAAAGACCAGAGCCATGTCGTTATTTTCATTTTTAAATGCTTGCAGTCTGTATAATTCATAAACGCATCTTCATTCTTTATTAATCTCTCCAACAGTGTGTAACGTTAGCTTTAGCCCCGTTAGCCGCAGCATACTATCAAAATCCTTCAGAATCAAATGTAAACATCCGCAAAATAAATACCATACTTACATGATCTGATATGCTGCATCACGAACACTTTGTAAAGATCCATTTTGAGGGTTATATTAGCTGTGTGAACTTTGTTTATGCAATGTATAATAGAGTTGCGAGCTTGGGGGTGGGGATCACGAGCATTTAAAGGGGACACGCACAGAATCTGCGATTTTTAATTATGCCCCAAAATAGGCAGTTAAAACGTATAATAAAAAATCTATGGGGTATTTTGAGCTGAAACTTCACAGACACATTCTGGGGACACCTTAGACTTATATTACATGTTGTGAAATAGGGTTCTAGGGCACCTTTAAAGTCAGTGTAAAACATTGTTTGGTTTTGGGAAGATTTTTAAAATGTTTTTTGAAAGAAGTCACTTATGCTCACCAAGGCTACATCTGTTTGATTAAAAATACAGTAAAAACAGTACTATTGTAAAATATTATTACAATTTAAAATCATAACTTTTCTATTTGAATATATTGTAAAATGTAATGTAACATTATAATAAATGTACATTTTTCAGATGGAGCCCATAGTGGTAGTTGGTATGCAGAAGAATTCATACTCTGCGTACAGGGAGTAACAGTATTGGTCATATGCCAGCATTGACAGTTTAAAGCTGACTGGATGGGTAAAAATAACAGTTAATTTTCTTTAGTTATTTTGTTTATGGGTCATTAGGTCTTGCTTTCTGCCCACTTCAGATCAGACACAGAGATAAAGCATTGTGGTAAAATTGCATTTATTTGAATGAATAAGTGGTAGAGAGAGATTGTGCATGACAACAATGACAACAAATGCTCATGAGTCTTCTGAGTTTCTGTGTGTGCGAGTTACAGTTTGTATGTGTGTGTGTGTGTGCTTCAATGAAGGCAGAGCATTAATTAAGATGCACATCTTCCAGCCAAACAAACATATATATATATATATATGTGTGTGTGTGTGTGTGTGTGTGTGTGTGTGTTTGTTACATTTATGGCCTTCTCTGTGATTGGCCAGTTGTGATTGTTTCAGTTATTTACAGAATTTTATAATCAATGTATATTTAAAGGTGTTAACTATATTAATTAACTGCAAAGTGACAATTTACAAAGGATTCCATTAATAACAATAATTTGGGACAAAGCACACAAAAAATGTATGACAAAAGCCCTAAAACAGTCATTTAATCACCATAATCGCAAATATTTCTTTAACAATTAATCGTCAGCCAAATTTCATAATTGTGACAAGAAAACCGTGATACATTTTCTCAGAATTCTTTGATGAATAGAAAGCTCAAAAGAACAACATTTATTTGAAATATTATTTTTTTTGTATCATTACACATCTTTGCAGTCACTTTTGATAGATTTTTGATATATAAAGTATTAATTTCTATAAAACATTGGCAGTGTATGTCAACCAGTAGAGATTCTTCTATACCTTTTCTACTGTAGAAGAATTAAAAATATTTGACATGAGCATGATATGCAAATTCTGCAGCAGACAGGCACTTTTAATATAGACATCTTCGTTTAGATTTTGATGCGTCTAGCCACTTACATCCACGAGGTATTACGGTTTTGCAACTTCATTCATTGCAAGTGAATTATTACAGAACTTCGATTATTTGAGGTCAGGGTCTCAAAGGTGTGTGCAAAATTGGCTATTTTACAGCTTGTTGACGAGAGGTGTGCAAGTGACCAGACTTATAATTTTCATCTGGCAGATGACAAAAGAGTAAAAAAAATCTCTCAGACTGAAAGACAGACTCATATTAGACCAAAATATCACAAAGACTTGATGAGGGTGGGTGAACTCTTTTGACCACTCACCCTCTCTAACATCTTTTTAAACTGCCCTGGCAACACGCTAGAAACAAAGAGTATTGCACAGGTAAACCGCACACAAATATATTTCAGACAGACAGTACAATACTAAAAAAAATTAACTTAATATTATTAATAATAAATGAAATTGTTTTTGAAGATTACTGTTTCCTCATATTATAAAATCAAGGATCCATGCAGGGTTTTAAGAAACACCTTTATCAACACTCATTAGACATAAAGAAACTTTGTCACTTTCGTATGGCCTTTTCCCATTCACACATATACACACACACACACACAATTTTATTATTATTATTATTATTGTACAAACTGTATTTTCTATCTCCTACCCCTAAACCTACCCATCACAGAAAACTTTCTGTATTTTTACTGCATTTTCAAAAAAACATCACTTAGTATGATTTATAAGCTGTTTTCCTCATGTGGACCAAAAAATGTCCCCACAAGGACAACGTAGGGTATACCTTAAGTCTTAAACCACACACACACACATGCCCGCTGAAAAACTGTCAGAATCTCTAAACGCATGCTCTGCAACTCAATCAGACCCTCATTTAATTATTTGCTATTCACATAACAATGTCAAAGTTTACATAGACTCGCACACCTGTCTAGGCTGAAAGGTCGACAGGGTTTTTGATCCTGTAATGTTGACACAGTTGGAGCTGTCAGCAGGTCCATCTAGCTTGATTGCCACCAGAGCGAGACAGAGAGAGACAAATGTTAATGCATCATTCTTTTTTCTTTTTTTTCTGAATATCTCAATTAAACATACAATTCTGTGTCTGTTAAAGATCTCAGTGTCATTAAGCTAATAACTGAAAAAAATACCTCTTATTTATATGGAGCTGAATGGATTTCATGCAGCATTTGATTCGTTTAACTCAAAGCACCTGTGCTATGTGGGCGTTTGTGTGTGTTTATAAGATTTTTCAATGTGCACTGTCTCGAGTCAAGTTTGTTTCCAGATGAACATGTTTGTGGGCTACAGACACTGTAGAGGTTTGAAAGGATGAGACATTTTTGTTCATAAATACAGGTCACCATTCAAGCAACTGAGATTTTCTGTTGATCACAGTGAGCAGTTTGATTTCATAATCATACTAGCACAAAATAATCCACACGCTCATCCAGCTACTTCTGGTGCTTTAACCAAATAATAAAGTCCATATAAAGAGATGCTGAAAATGTCTTACAGAAATGCTTCTTCCCTCTTTGGCTGTCATTATGTATAAGGTAGAGCCCGACGGTAATGGATTTTAGGGAGATACCGATATTAGGGAGTAAAAAATGTCTGATATTGATGTATTGGACGATATTCTATATGTGTATATTTTAGGGGTGCAAAGGTTCAAATTACTCATGGTTCGGTTTTTATCACAGTTCTAGGGTCACGGTTTTGGTATGGTTCGGTATGTGCTATGTTCAGGGAAAATAGGACAACTGTCAAATAAAAATAAAGAAAATTAAAAACAAATAATCAAACTACAAGCAACAGCAGGTATTTCAGGCATCTAACAGTAGTTTTCAGGTACCGAAAATGAATAAAATAATCAAATATGAAATAAGAGTTTAAACACAGATAGCAACATGTGCTGTTCATGTCTCACATGCGCGCGCACACTATCAACACAGCTTACGGCTCTCGCAGTGAACCAAGTTTACAAAGAGTGACTATTTTGTCCACGCTTTTTGATCATCGTTGTTGTAACGTTTTGGGGAGTCAGAGTGCATATTCATTGAAACGTACATTAGCTGAACTATGTCTGTCTGTTTTAGACGTTGCTATTTTCAACAAACCATATTATAGATGCATCGTCAGATTTTAGATGAACCACGGTGCAAGTGCGTGCCAAAAATGTTAGTGGCATATCTGCAGCATATCGGCTGATAAAATCGGCAGACCGATAAATCGCTTAGGCTTTATTTAAAAGAAGTATTTTTGTAACATTTCCAGTGTGCAGATCCCTTTTGACTGTGTATAATCATGGTTCTATTATTTTTTTTTAAAGAAACAAACAGCTGTATTCCCATAGAAAAAATGAGATCTCAATTGTTTCTCTTAGACAACAAATATATTTAATGGTAAGCAAATGGAGACTTGATTACTTGGTCCCATGAATAAGACCCCAATAACCTCGAAATGTCGAAATGTGCTCAGATGTGTCAAGATACCAAAAGCCTGCAATTAAAAGTCAGAGATCTCAATATAACCTCAAGCATTTCTCACCTAACTTTACCAAGAACAAATTTTCTAAGCTATACCGTCCACATGCTGTGTTTCTCCTATGGAAGTTAATGCTTAAATGAAATGAGAGATATGAAAGAGCAACCAATAACACAATTCCTGTGCGCCAGAACAACTTCACATATAATATTCACTCTCATTTGCCATGAGCTACTGTAGCTTGTAATGTGAATAACCTGAGAGTGATATTTTCCTGGTTAATTCAACTCGAGTCCACAGGACAGCAGCAAGGAATCTCTACTTTAGAGTCAAGACACAGTGCACAAACCCACAGACAATTAACCAGGCCACTTCAATCTCTTCTATTGTCTTTCAAGGGCTGCCCTCAATTATATACACAGAGAAAACTGTGATTATTTTCTCTGTGGTGAGATAAAGTTTCTTCTTTGCGGATGGTCTGGGCTTTATTACGCACTGCAAGCTGCAAAGATTTGTTCAGAATTGACCAGGGTGAGATTTCAATCGTGCAGA
Organism: Anabarilius grahami; assembly: GCA_003731715.1. Classification (NCBI taxonomy): domain Eukaryota; kingdom Metazoa; phylum Chordata; class Actinopteri; order Cypriniformes; family Xenocyprididae; genus Anabarilius; species Anabarilius grahami. Next base: position 131,414 of record RJVU01051519.1, on the reverse strand, counting down.
AACAGGAAACACATATTTCCCTCATTTCCATTCACCATTTACCGCTCAGATAAATGGAATTACACATTCAATATGCATCTTTCCAATGATATAATATGTATCAGGCCCAAGCAATTATAGATAATCTTTAAACTGTAATTTGTATGGATTACTGCATCCATCATACACACTTAGCAAGTCATTAAAATGCATTTGATCGCATGTATTTGTCAAATCTTTGTTGTGTGTGGCCTCATAAACACTGACCTTGGGCTGTCAAGGACTGTGCTGCACGTCAGTGGCTCGGGTGATGGTGTTTTTTGACTTTGTGGTTGTCATTTTAGTAGTTGATTTACTGTAATCCTTCAGCAAGCTGAGTGGCTCATTGGTGATATTTAAACAAATCACCAAAACCAGTATTAAACTGTGTGGCCCACACCTTTTGTGACACAAACATGAGCGACGCCTCAAATTGTGCAGCCAACATTTCTAAGCGACTGGATTTATAATGTTCAGTGGCAAACAGTGCATTGAAGAGACCAGAATAACAAAGAATTGAAAGAGAAATCTTTTCACTTTTTTTGGCCATCAAGCAACCACTTGGCAACTACTCAGAAAACCCTAGCAACTGGTTATTGACTTACATGTGTGTTTCATTGGCCAATGCTGATATCTATATGTAATGCATATATGACATACTGCAAACTACCGTTCAAAATAGGGGTGGGCGATATGACCAAAATCTTATCTTATCATATCACAATATGAAAAATTTGATTTCACGATAACGATATATATCAAGATATAGTTATTTTTGCTTTAAATATCAAAATTTTGATACCACTAAAATTTCATAATTATTTATACCATTTTCAATATAATTAAAAAAAAAACTAATACTAGCCTAAAAATTCCCTCAAGCTTTCTGAAGACAAATACACAGTGATAAAGAAAACAAACTACAATAGAGCAAAGACACAAATGAAATAGACCTACCTGATAAACCTCAAGCACTAGAAATACTACATAAAATAATCTAATGTATAAATAAACAATGCATAGTATTTACTTTGTAAATTAAATATACATGTATTCTTATTAAAGTTACAAAAGTGATTCAGTCAAGAGCAGTGAGAGATTTTCTCTCTTTTTTTGTTGTTTGATTATCATTAATAATGACAGCAGGTACATTTGGATGCTGTCACTTTAAGACCGGCTGCACAGATCCATTATACTCGTGCGTTGTTCTTTCTCAATTTCAAAGTTCTTTTTCAACTGTTTTTGTTGACTTAATACATAAATGACTCTGTTTACTTGCAAATACATGTCACTTTGACACATAGGTATGTGTGTTTAACCGTTCAAGCCCAATTAGGCAGAAAAAACACTGTTCATTTCTCACGCTCTATGAGCAGCATATAATGTGCGTGTGTCTCTCAGAGCTGAAATGAGTTCTCTTTCGCTGCTAATTGTGATTCAGCGGTTTAAGATCAACTGTTTTTAAACTGCAGTGCTTAAAAACGCATGCACACAATAAGCTTTCATGACCGCGCAGCACAGTAATGTCATGTGAGTGTAACCGCGATAGAGACGATAGTCCAAAATCTGTTTATTAGAGATAGACCAATATATCGATCTACCGATATCTTCCCCGATATTTAAGCATTTTACCATAATCGGATATTGGTTTTGTAATATCGGATTTACCGATAAACGGCGCCATCTTGTGGGTGTTTTGAGAATTGCACGCAGGAACGCCATTACAGCGCATCTGAGGGGAGACGAGACAACGGCGTGCACAGGTAAAGTATACTTACCTGCTTTGCTGTAATTAGTCAACTTTATTTAACATAACTGCCATTAATGCACAAATTAGATGTGTTACATAAATGCCTGAAATGTAGCTAGTTTATGCAGCTTGTCATAGAGAGACACAGAGACAAGCTCACGGAGTCACGTAAAATAATCCGTCAAGTCCTGTCCCAACAAAGATGTAACTTGGCATGAATTAAATAATACAGCCATGAATGATCACATGTTGGAAAGAAACGCGCTGAATTTAATTCTCTCTCTGTTATCTATGCTCATCATTAGTCTTGTGAAGTCGTCTGAATTTTGCTGTTCACTCAGTGGGTTGATGCTCAGGAAATGCTCCAGCACAGCCACCGCATGTAACTTTTAACAAGATTCACTTGTTTAAAACACCGAAATTATATTAACATTTACTATTTAACCACTGGATTAGATTATTTAATCTGTAAATACTAAATAAGATATTTCATAGGAAAAAAATAATTAATAAAATCAACCCAATTTGCTGAATAAAATTAGCCCAACCTGTGTTCTGTCCTATGTTTACCCAGCCCTTGGGCTAAAAACAACCCAAAATGTACACATGTATGTGAAGGGAGAATGTAAGTGTGTGTGAGAGTAGAAATGAATGTATGTGAAGGGAGAATGTAAGTGTGTGTGAGAGTAGAAATGTATGTACGTGAAAGGAGAATGTATGTGTGTGAGAGTAGAAATGTATGTGTGTGTGAGAGTAGAAATGTATGTACGTGAAAGGAGAATGTAAGTGTGCGAGGGTAAAAATATATGTTTGTGAGAGTAGAAATGTATGTGTGTGAGAGTAGAAATGTATGTATGTGAAAGGAGAATGTAAGTGTGAGAGTGCCAGAATAAATTATGGCTTGTACGGCCCCTCATAAGATGTGTAAGTTAATACAGTTTAATATTTACAATTTCTGCAAATTAGAGCAAATACACCAAAATTAAATGAATGCTTATTTTATACAATACTTATTCAACTTTATGAAAGCAACCCACAACATCCTAGAATGAGTTGGTGAGTTTTGCAACATTTGTTTTTGTTTTTGTTTTTTGACATAAATAAATAATAAATTTGATTACAAATTGCTTTGTTCATATTAAGTGTTACAAATGGCACTTTTTATAATACATTTTTTTTCTGTGAGGAATGACATGGTCTTCCATGCTCGTTATCCATCTCTCCTCCCATATTCTTAGAGACGTGTGTGTCGTAGTGATGCCACACACAACTCGAGCATCTCTTGCCTACATGTTCGTCTGGGGTGGGAAATGAACTTTACACCTTGAGCCTGCCTGACTAATGGCCTGTCAACACTCTCACTGCGATCAAATAACACGTCTCTCCAACAATAACACAAGGGCTGTCATTATAACAGACCCGGAGTAGACAAGAAGCTAGTGAATAGGAGAATGAGGATAGGGTGTGGACAGGATTGAGGGAAGTGGGACAGGGACAGACTCAGAGTCTTCCTTCAGTCTAGCGCAGGGCATTCAGGAAACCTATCATCTAACGTGTCAAACTGTGGCGAGCCCTCCGGCAAACAGCACGGCCAATTAGCTGTAATAACAGGCCTAACACGCCTTGCCCAATCCTCTTTCATCTCCACACTGTCCAGTCCAACACCGACGCAATGTATTTCACTTCTAATGTCTGGCTGGAGCCACAGGGACAATGTGCACTTAACAGCAACACACATTTACGGACATACACACACACACATGAATATGCACACAGCTTTCACTCTCTGTGGCATCCCAGAGAACAGTATTATCGCTCAGAGGTTGCTCTTTCATAGCTTTTGACTTGGATGCAGATAATTCAGATGTAGATCATTTGATTGCAGATAATTCTTCAGAATTTTCAAGGGGACTTTAAACACTAAAAATTAAGCTATTAGTGATATAAATGTTTTTATACAATTGACACAATTTACTGGGGTGTTGTTCTCAGGAGAAAATTTTGAGAAGCAGAAGATATCAAGATCCAACAATCAAGACATTGAAGAGATCTTATTTGTGTTTTTATGTCCAAAAGTTTAGATGACTTCACCAAATACATGTTTTTCAATGACTATGCATTTATAACATGGTTTTGATTACCACTGACAATAATTTAGACTCATCACTTAGTTTGTTAAAACAAACGAATAACACAAATGCACTTTTCAAAGCAGGATGGCGAATTTGAGAGTTCAATGTGAGTCTCATATTTTTGATGATGCCTTTACTGTATGTTTGTTTTTTAAGCTGTAAAGTTGTCTGAATCTGGACTACTTTTCTTAAAGACTGCTGTACAGTAGATTACACTCTTAAAAATAAAGGTTCCAAAAGGGGGTTTTCACAGTGACGCCATAAAAGAACCCCAAAGAACCTTTCATTTTGAAAATTCCATTCCACTACAAAGAAACCTTTTGTGGAATAGAAAGGTCCTTCATGGAACCATAGATGCCAATAAAGAACCTTTATTTTTAAAGGGTTAGTTCATCCTGAAATGAAATTATGTCATTAATTACTCACCCTCATGTCGTTCCAAACCCGGAAGACCTTCGCTCATCTTCGAAACACAAATTNTTACACTCTTAAAAATAAAGGTTCCAAAAGGGGGTTTTCACAGTGACGCCATAAAAGAACCCCAAAGAACCTTTCATTTTGAAAATTCCATTCCACTACAAAGAAACCTTTTGTGGAATAGAAAGGTCCTTCATGGAACCATAGATGCCAATAAAGAACCTTTATTTTTAAAGGGTTAGTTCATCCTGAAATGAAATTATGTCATTAATTACTCACCCTCATGTCGTTCCAAACCCGGAAGACCTTCCGGGTTTGGAACGGAAGGTCTTTGAGAGTCTAATATGTAAAGCTGCTTTGAAACAATTACCAATTGTAAAAAGCGCTATATAAATAAATTTGACTTGACTTGACCTTCGCTCATCTTCGAAACACAAATTAAGATATTTTTGATGAAATCCAAGAGGTTTTTTATCCCCCATAGAAAGCGACATAATTACCATCATTCAAGGTCTAGAAAAGTAGTAAAGTCATTGTTAAAATAGTCGACATTAAGGTTAACCATTGTAGTCACATTGACTATTTTAACAATGTCTTTATTACTTTTCTGGACCCTGAATGACGGTAATTATGTTGCTTTCTATGGGGGGTTAAATAAAATAAAAAAAACTCCTGGATTTCATCAAAAACATCTTAATTTGTGTTCCGAAGATGAAGGTCTTACAGGTTTGGAACGACATTTTGGCAAGTGGGGCATAAATGACATACCCAAAATAAAAAGGTTGCAGCTCATACATCATTCTGAATAGACACATAACCAACAGATATTTAGAAAGCCAACACTTGAGAGTTTACAGTTAAAAACTCAGAATTACTCAGACTGTTATTAACCCCTTAATGGTCAAGGATAGTCAACGGCCCCAGATTATAGTTGTTCAACATTCACTGCACTTTAAAACATCACACACTTTCTTGATCTGGACAAACTGAGTGTCATTAGAAAGATTAAGGTCTCCAGCTTCAATATTCGACCACTGTTTATGATAAAACTGGGTTGCAGTGACATTAATATCTTAATTTATGTCAGGAGTGCAAAATAATCAATCTGTATTGTATGATATTTTGAATAGATTATCAACAATATAAAGCCAATCATGTCTTCTCCGGTTTATTTGTGTTCACATACATGCACTAGACAGTGTCCTTTAGGGCTCTTAGTCCAAAAGTGTGCATATTTGGAAAAAATATTGATTTATTATCACAAGTTTGCAAAATATTTTGTCATACAGAATACCATTTATATTCATTTCTCACTGAATTATGTGATCTGAAGAGCTGAAAGAGCGTTCAGAGTGCGCTATGTGTCTGTTTCTTTCTCATGTGCGTCATTTATGATCTCAGAGCTCTCTCATTCGCTGTACAGCTGTCAGTCATCTTACGTGAGTCAACGTGACCATATTCCCTGCCCCTTCTGGTCACGCTGTTCTGTACTCTTCCTCATTCTGATCTCCATGATAAATATAGCCAAACAAACGTTTACACATTAAACAAGAAGCTAATAAACGCACGATTACGATGGTATATCTATATATGTATTGTGTGTGTTTTTCATGCGATTTGGTGTATTTTCATATAAATAAAAAATGTTTACAATATACATGCTAAGCAGGTGTAGTGATTAGCTGCATATAAAATGCTAAATATAACATGTCAACATCATTATATGACTAAAATCCACATTAGATCGCGATCGGAAGTACATACAAACGCTCGCTGGTTGTTTAAAGTGAGTTTTGAGTTCAAGTGTAATATTAATCTTTTAAATTGTGTTATGTAGCTTGATGCTAATTGTGGCTCAAATGCACCTGTCACGCCAGGAGCTATATTCGATTTCACGGTCGATTTCACATTAGGTCCCAAGAATATGCTTTTTTGTTTGTTTGTTTGCTAGAAAGACTTCAGATAATATGTGGATTAATGTAAAGTGGGATGAATGTGGTGTTGATGGGCAAGCCATAATGCCAGAATAGGCTATAATGGCTGAATACAAACAAAAGAATAACTATAAAAGAATAATAAAGATTAAGTCTCATTCATGACAGGCGTGTGAAAGGTTCATTGAGTGAAAACAATAGAGCATGAATTGAGCAGTTAGAAGACTAGTTAGAAGGCTGCAAGTATGTATTTACAGGGTAATAACAGTGATTAGCATCTAATCAGCCTTCTCTAAAAACTCACATGACATGGTTTTACAATATGCGTTGTAAAATGCATAGTTTTAGAGATATCATCTTCAGATTTGATATGAAGCATGACCACTGTTGTGGTTATAAGTTGTTATACTACATTCATATAATATTTTTATACATTTAAAAATATATTCTTATTTTTTTTATGTTTGAGCTTATATATCTCTATATTAATGACGGAAATGTCCTTTTTTGGGTGAACTAACCCTTTAAGAGTGTAACATGGTTGTGTGAGGCCTATAGTACAACCGCACTTGCCTGGAAAGGCCAGACTGATATATATTCTACAAGATATATCAGTCTGGTCAGTCCGCCCTCCGTTGTGATTCGAGTCAACTCCAAACCATACCGTGCAATCAGATTAGTTTATTTCAGTGACGCAAACAGCGTCACTCTAGTGCGGCGAAAGTCCCTTCAATATCAACAAAGATTGCGCACGGGAGACCCGAAAGTTTGTTCTATTATGAATTCAGTTTTAAATGACCAAAAACACATTAATTATTTACTTTTCGCTGTTGACTCTCTTGTCGCTTTGCTAACATCATATCCGCCCTTCTCTGATTGGTTTACTCCGCTTCCTGTTTCCTCGGATTTGCTCCGCCCTAGAAATCGAATTGATTCAATGGCCGACCAGACTCATCCGCTGGTACAGTGGTGAGGCTGGATTTTCCAGGCAACAACAGCACGACTGCCAGTTCTATCTATACAAGAAGTTAACATGAAATAGCGACAAAGAATAGGCTTGATTCAGATAAATTTCCTATTTTATCTGAAATTAACTTTATAAAAATGGTTTCTTTTTGTGCGTGTGTGGTGGAGGACTTTGCTTTCTGCTTACAGGAGCTCCTCTTCTCCAGTTTATCCTGAGGGCGGCTCCGTGCGGATCCATCTCTCACATTAATAATGTCCTGACGTGAGGAGAGTACAGCCAAGAACAGCCACGTTACACCTGCACTGTAATACAGCACAAAGGGAAGAGATCCGCACACGGTACTGACTCATTACACGCTCCACATCACCACCTAACTAAACACAGGTGTGCACATGCACATGCATGGGGGTTATTGTCCTTTAACTTTGTGACTCTCCTGAGACATAACAAAGACCCCTTTCCCTGTTAAAAATGTTGATGGAAAGAGGAAATTTGACATGTTGCAAAATTAGAGAAGATCTGAGTACATCATGGGCTTTAGTATCTTCCCAGGACCTAATCTCCAGCCAAACCTCACGGTCTGTCTCCATCAGTCTTGAGAGGCTGAATGATCTGCATTATACACCGATGGAATGACATGCTCAGGTTCCTTTAGACCCGAGGGCAGAGTTGGATTCCTATAGAGAGGTGCTCTGCAGAAAGACGTTTCTCATTTCATGCTTCATGTGAACAGACTGGTGTATGTTCAACATGCAGCTCACAGAAACAGATCCAGTTCAGCAGTATGCTAACCATTGAATATATAAATGTCCACATGTTTTCTTAAAGGAATAGTTCAGCCAAAAATTTAAATGATGTCATTATTTGCTCGACCCATCATGATGTTAAGTTTTTAAGCAAAACGACAACCATGGTTTGAGTGCTTTTTGCAGATATTAAAGCATGGATGTCCCTAAATTTCCTAAATCTCCTAAATCTCAATGAGAGTAAGACTGAGGCAAATGTGTTTGGACCTCTAGCTATTTCTGGCAGCACAAATCAAGTTTTGGGGAGCCTGGCCTCATATGTTAATCCCTCTGTTATAAAATTGGGTGTTGTATTTGATAAGCAGGTAAATGCAGTAGTTAAATCCAGTTTCTTTCAGTTAAGACTCCTTGACAAGGTTAAGAATCTTTTTATATTTTCTGAGTTCGAGAGAATTAAACATGCCTTTATAAATACCTTTTTTAAAATAAATAATGTTTTAAATAAAAAATGTTCAATAGAGAAATATGCAATGATGTTAAAAACGGAACAGCATTTATGAATGGGTCATTGAATCATTTACTCTTATGATTCATTCAAAGCCGCAGATTCATTCACGAAACACCACTGTGTGTTGCAGTTCTTCTGTAGCTTTCGTTGGAACTATTATTTCATTGTAAAATTGATCAAAAAACACTGACAATACTCCATTTAAAATGTTTATCACTTCATATTACCCTTCTTTTTTTGTTGAACTGTTATATAAAATCAGTGTCACATTTGCAACCGTGTGGATATTTGGGGAAAAATTGCATTCTTGCTTGAGTAATATATTATCAACATTAAAGGATTAGTCCACTTTTAAATGAACTTTTCCTGATAATTTACTCACCTCCATGTCATCCAAGATGTTCATGTCTTTCTTTCGTCAGTCGAAAAGAAATTAAGGTTTTTGATGAAAACATTCCAGGATTTTTCCTCCATATAGTGAACTTCAATGGCCTCCAGACGGTTGAAGGTCAAAATTACAGTTTCAGTGCAGCTTCAAAGGGCTTTAAACGATACCCGACGAGGAATAAGGGTCTTATCTAGCGAAACGATCGGCCGTTTTCGAAAAAAATCCAACCGTTTATGCTTTATGAACACAAAATATCGCCTTGAACATACTTCCCATTTCCGCATTCTTCAAAACGCTTACGCTGTGTGTCCTACGCCTTTCCTATTCTACTTACGGAACGAACGTGGCGCCAGTTTCGTTTTTTTTCGTACGTAGAATAGGGAAGGCGTAGGACACACAGCGTAAGTGTTTTGAAGAATGCGGAAATGGGAAGTATGTTCAAAGTGATATTTTGTGTTACGTCCCTTTCCTATTCAACTTACAGAAAAAGCTTAACTGATGCGATGCCAGCACTTGTTAAATATGGATATTGATTAAATATGGCCTTTATTAACCCCCCTGGAGCTGTGTGGAGGACGTTTGTGATGGATGGATGTGGATGGATGCACTTTCTTCAGCTTCATACTCATGACCCCTGTTCACTGCCATTATAAAGCTCGATTGCGTCAGGATATTTATTATTATATCTTTGAATGTGTTTATCAGAAAGAAGAAAGTCTAGGATGGCTTGAGGGTAGTAAAGCTTGGGGTAATTTTTATTTGAAAGTGAACTAATCCTTTAAGGTCATCTGATCAGAAATTTACTGATCCTTAGATCCAGGCTAAAGAAAACAGCCTACCACTTTCTATCAGAATAATCTCAATAGAGTCACTTTTTAAAGCAAAACTAAAAATCTCTCTTTGAAAAGGCTTATAATCTCTGAGTCAAATGGGGCTAGTCTAAGCATCAATTACATGTGTTTGTGTTGTGTTTTACTGCCATACTGTTGTACGTATTTTTTAACTAATATTGTTCAGCACAATGATCAACTACTGTTGTTTTATTGTGCTTGATAAATAAATTTATATTACAAATCTGCACAAGGGTGAATTAATTTGACAGATTTTCCATTTTAAAGTGACATATCCCTATAAAGAGATGAAATGAAAATTCTATCATCATTTACCCTTATGTCGTTCCAAACCCATAATACTTTTCTTCAAACAAAGATATTTTTTAATATGTTCTGATAGAAAATGACAGAGATATTGTGAAAACAAGCAGGGAATTCAGATGAAGAGTGAGTGGGACCAAAAACATTGCCTACACATACGCACCAACCATGCAACAGATAACACACACACAACACACCTGCACCACCCACCTGGCCATGTCTCTGACATTCAAACTTTCTGCTCTGGTTTAAAAAAATTTTTAATAATAATAAATAAAAAATAAAAAAAAAGGTAGGAAAATGTATGCATTTTTTAATAATTATAAAAAATATAATGCTTAATTTTTTAAATGAATAATTACAAAATATATAATTATTAATTTTTTAAATGAATACAGTTGTCACCTACACATCCACAGATTCTGAAAAGCTTGAATTTGTGCATATGCACTGAAAGCAGCGTGTGATTAAAATACACTTTCACACTTACAATGTGCAACACAATTTAAATAGTTTATCTCTCCTGCTTTAGCTAAACCAATATAAGAAATAAACACAAATTACAGGCCAGATTAGACTTATTCAGTGTGTTTGACGCTCTTGCTCTGGTGTGTACACTCTCTAAACTGTTGCTGACACATGGGAAAGCTTTTACACACTCAGTACCACAAAGTGAAACACACACAGTTGGATGCCTCGGTTCAGTCCAAGGGCTACTGATCAACAGAGAAAGAGCCTGATCAAGGCCAAAGCAGCCAGCATTAGATTCATGTGGGTGTAAAGTCAGCAGAGGCTCTTACGAAGGCTCCTGTATCTGTAATGCACCTGTAAACTGCATCTCTGACAAGACTTTTGTCATTAAATAAATTATTTTGTAGATTAAACAAATGGGAGATGGTGACTGTGGTGTTGTGAGATACGGACCATCTGTCTCATGGACCAATGGGGGTCTTAATGTGTTCGCCAGCCCCCGGAGTCGCTCAATCACGTTCCCTCTCCACACAGGGGAAATACTCCCAGTCAAGCAGCAGGAGAGTATCGAGCTTACATATCCCAGCATCCCCTTCCTCCAGCTGTCCTTGAAAGATGTCGTAAGCTTCTCCACCCTGTGCTTCACTCTAATAAATGCTCTTGCCCCATAAACACACACACTGCATGAATCTCAAAGCTTCTCCTTATAATGAAACATGGGACACAAACTCGGAACAGAGAAGAATTAAAAAGGACAAAAATTCTTTCTTCTTTTGAACACAAGATTCAAGAATATATTTTGAAAAATATATATATATATTTTTTTTGTCTATATAATGAAAGTCATTATGGTTCAATTATGTTTTAGACCCCACTGACTTTCATTGTATGGTCAAAAACACTAAAAAATTACATTTTTTGAAAATGAACAGATTATTGGAGGATATTTTACAAGAAAAAACTCACATAAATTCACATTTAATTCAATAAGTGTCTTTACTAGCAATTTGAGTGAAATTTGTTTTAAAGTCAATTCTACACTAATTCTTTTTTTTCAGTGCAGTTGAAAAAATCTTTGAAATATCTTTTGTGTTCTACAGGAAAAAAAGAAAGCCATACAAGTTTGGAATGATATGGGGGCATTTTTGGGTGAACTATACCTTTAAAGTCCCAAAGAAGTTATATTTGATGCAAACATTGTATTTGCTACAACAATTTTAACAGATAAAAAAAAACTTAATTTAAAATAAAATGCAGCTACATTATCAAGGAAACCTTTTGATTCAAAAGAACATTTTAGAGTTTCCTTCAGGGCATAGTGATATTCACATTGTAATTGAATTTACCTCATGTCTGTCAGTTTTGAAGTCATCTAAAATGCTAGTGCACTCCTAAAAGTTGACAAAACAAACTTTTAACAGATATACACATTTAGAATTTACAGTTTGTTTCTTCCTGGAAAATAGACCAAAATATTGATGACTCATCTTATATGCATGGCTATATACAAATTTATGATAACCTTGTAAAAAAAAAGAATGAGAGTACATACTTCTCTAATTATAAATACCACAAACCATAGATCTAAGTTTGCAGAAAACAGATCGAGATACAAAGTCATATGAGGATAATTTGATAGCTGACTATTTAGTCATGTCCATGGGTGTAGAATACGTGGGGGAAACGGGGGACACGTCCCCCACATTTTTAATAAAACATAAATTCATCCTCCCACACTTTTTTCAGGTTCACATAGAGTTTTTCATGGGCTAAAGTGAATAAATCTAGAGATAATTTCAAAGAGACAAGATAATATATGCATGACCTGACATTTTTATTCTTATCGAAAATGAGGCAATATAAGAATTATGACACGCTAAACACTGTTAATGTGATGATACACGGGGCAACTTTTTGAGCGATGTTGCAGAGCGATGTTGCTTGGGCACATTCCCATTGAAAATGGGCGATAAATATCTGGATACTTTAGATCGAAATTTGTTGCCCAGTCTCAATAGGAAAGTGCCCAAACAACATCGCTCTGCAACATTGCTCAAAAAGTTGCCCCGTGTATCATCACCTTTTTGAAATGTTTGATTCATTCATACTCAAAGCTGGAGGGTGCTCTCTCACAGAAAGTCCAAATGGACACATAGATGTAATAACTTATGGCGTCCCAGGAAATCCCTTTTATGGACAAAGGCCTCCAGCTATAGCGGAGTAAAAAGCAGAAACGGTTTGACTGATTAAACGTGAAGACAATAGTGTTTTTCAAACCATCTCTGGGTATTTTCACAACAATAAAGTATATGAATAATGCAGTGCTAACTGACATAGCTTTCATTACAGTATAGAAACTATAAAATATTTTTTTTGCCTGTGATTACAGTTTTTCTCGATTGCTTAAATACTATAACCAGGCTTTTGAACTAAAATTTCAAAACCATAACGCCATTAAACAGCACACCCATTTCCCTAAACTATAAACACTATTCCCCTGTTTTGACACATGAATCAGATTTGTTGAACTGTCACTGCAAAACTCAAGACACAAATCCCTTCATTTCTCATTGCCTACACCATGTGGTCATTTAGAAAGCACTAGCATTCAATATTGTTCACTCAAGTCAGCATAGCTTGAGCTCAATTAGCACACAGTTACCCACATGGAAACATTAAGAGTCAAAATTTATCACACACCAATCAGAACCTTCAGTAGAGAGATAAAAGAGCCCGAGTCAGTTCATTCAGTTTTGGAAAAATGGATCCAGAGAGACGTGATTGAAAAGGTCGAAGACACCAGAGAGGAGGAGGAGGAGGAGGAAGAGGAAGAGGATGAGTAAGAGCGATAAAGAGTGGAGGAAGAGGTGAGGGAAGAAGGGGAGGATGAGGATGAGGAGCAAGGAGTCAAGGAGACAAGGAGTCTCAGATGAAATTCATGCCACTATTGACCATGTCCTTGTCCATGGTATGACTATGAGGGAGGCTCGACAATGAGTTCAGCCAAACTTAAGTTGTTTCACCATCGCCTTGATCATAAGAACCTTCAGAGAGGGAAACAGGTAGGTGTACCTCAATGTACTCTACTGTAACTTTTGAGTGCTGTACTCTGTTACAACACATGCATCAAATTGACTTACATACAAGTAGAGTTTCTGTCTGCTTAAATTGTGTAAAAGGGATGTTACAGTAACAGTAATCAGTACTTTTTGTAGGACACAGAGACGATGGAATGGAAGAAGCCTGACTAGACTTTTCAGTTGATGCATGCCAGGGGTGGATCAGGCATGCAAGAGGATTTCCCCCCCGCTGCCAGTACAGCCTGTGATGTTGATGAGATTCTCTGGCCTGTCCCAGACCAAAGATGTGATGCTGGGGCAGAATATTTTTTGTTGTTGTTTGGTGTATTGTACTGTACAGTACATTAAGGAATAAAAAATGTGCAAATGTATACATGTGTTCATCATGTGAAAAGTTCCTTGAGGGGGAGAACCACAAGCAACACAACTTATTGCTGTTTTTTGTCTTTAGTTTTTGTAGTATTGTTTTGAATTGATCTCACCAGTGAGTAAGACTATGTTGTAGTGTGTGTGTTTTTGAGGGCTTGTGTGTGATGTCTGAGGGTAAAGTTTGGTTTTTCAGCAAGAGTGAATGGTTTTGAGTGTAGAGCTTCATTTTGACCTGAAAATAGGATGTTTTGGGAATTGGGTGAGAAGTTATGGATTTGTGTTTACTATTTTGAGAATATGAGGCATAGTTTCAAGAAATGTGTTTAAGCAATCGAGAAAAACTGTAATAATGGTATAAGGGACCAGGAATAAACACAGCTCCGTTATCCACTGGGCGTGCTGCTAAGTTCAAAGTAAACTAGTGAAACACTTGAAAACAGCGCTATTTTTTCTGTATTTGTTGTTACTGACGAGAAACCACTTCAAATGATTCAGTGACAGAGTGGTCAGAACGAATCTGAATCATTTCAGACCTTTATCCAAGCGCTTTTAGCCAATTCATGGAAAAGAAAGATTCAAGCCAAAAGAATGATTAATTCATGAATGATTGGTATCGCTGGTTCACTCGACAGAAATACGGGACACACATAATAACTGCTAAAATATTTGCACGAAAACGTTTCTCAGGTCAGTCGGAGGAGCATGCATGATGCGCACAGTGCGTATAGACGTACAGCTCCAGGGGCCACTGTGGCCACATATCTAACCAAATTTAGCCACACCGCCAGGAAAAGAGGAGGAGGGAGGTTGGGTTGAGATGATTGGTGGGCCGGATTTGGCCCGCGGGCCGCTAATTGAATAGCCCTGCTGTATACTGTCTAATGTTGTTTAAAAACAGTACTTAAATGAAACAGAACACATTGTCACATTATCTCATTGCATTGAATGTGTATTTTGGAGTCATTTTAGAAATAAAAAGTTATTTTTTATTCAATTTTGTGTTAAATCATGTTTAACGTGGCAGTCTGACCAAATAAGGAGCTAAGCAAAATTGTGATGATAAAAAGTGGCTGATTTTACTAACAACACACTGGAAGTTATACTGGAAGTAAAGCAAGGTCAAGTTATGCACATTTGATTGTCATACAGTTTTGCATTCAGCGTGCTCTGTTGTATACTGCGCATTTGGGAAAAATGTAGTAGGTAATCAGTTATTCCATGCATACAGAATTTATAAAATATTTAAAGCAATGCAGAAATAGGAGAATGGCGATGCTATTCTGAACAAGCCCTTTTATACCACCTGAATTTTGAGTTCCATGAGGAAACAACATCAAGGGAAAGAAAACCGAGTAGTCAAGCCAATTAATTTGTCTTTTAAAAATGGCCTGCAATCAGTTGATTTTACTATCAAATAATCTTTAGCTGACAGACATGAAATGATTACGAACATGCAGTTCCACACCGTAACCCACTCCTCGTAAAGAACAAGTGACATGCTCACGCTTACCTATATTGCCCCTCATCAGCCACTATTATAAAGACGCTCATTAAAATACTTAGTTTTGGTAAAAGTAGATGCAGTGTTAAAAGACTGGTGTTCTGTTTGACTATTTGTATGCTTTCCATGTCCATGCCGTTGCTTTTATGTGGGCTATCATCAGCAGGTGCGAGTCTGAGAGGTGATGAAATTCAGAAAGGCACGAGGAAACTCTAGTGCGAAATAAAATATGACTGCACATGTGGTGGACGGCATTACCGTCTCGTTTCTCAACACATCAACCAGCATGCACATGTCACAGAAGAATTCCAGGAAACATAAGCTAACAGCTATTGCAGTGAGTGTGAGAAAGAGAGAGAGAGAATTAACCTGGCCACAGGACCTCCTGGCACAAGGGGAAAGGCAATGGTTGTTTATGATTTATATCTTATGCTTAATAAAACGTAAATTTTAGAACTTTACCAAATCAGCCTCAGGAGAGCTCATGGCCAGAGGTTGCCAAGCTACACGCTAACTCATTAACAGCAGGGTTCAAGCGGAGTTTTCTGTTCTTTCGTCTCAAGGCACGCGCCACTTCTCTTAGATAAAACACTACAGTGCATGGCTACTCAGCAAAGAACAAATTAAATCAAGGTTTTTACAGCAGCTAAGGTTAACTGTAAATAGTCAACAGATGCACTCTTGGAAATGTCTAATGGCCATTTTATGGGTTTGTTTACCAGAATGTTCAATTAATAAAAATAATCACTGTGAGGCATTGCAAACAGTGAGTGAAGGAGAACACTGAAGCCCTGTGGCTTTGGAGACTCAACGAAGAGCATCTTAAAAGCAGATTAAAAGAAATATAACATTCAGTCGTCCTTCATTCTGTTCAGAGGCCGAGAGGCAAACTGTGTTCAACGCGCACTGAAGTGTTGAAAATGAAGTCAAGAGAGAATATGGGCTGTCCTGTGGTCATGCTGCTGGCATTGATGACCGAATCTCTCTTTCAAAGACAAACGTCACAAAGTGTAAGGCCAACAAAGCCTTACATCAACACTTTTCCCACATAGTGAATCTTCATGACTTTTCCATGACCTTTCCATTGATTCTAGATAAGGATTTTTTCTGAATTATTTCATAGAGATTGCTGGATCTGTACTGTATGTCAAGTACCAGTTTTTATGAAGAATAGATTCATCTCTTCCTCTTTACTACTAGTTGCAGCACAAAATAAATATAATTGAACGTCAGAAGGTATGTTGGAAGATACAGTACAACCTACTGAAATGTACCATACCTCATGTAATCACTCAATCAGTGTTTCAACCATGCAAAATAAATAAATATATAAAATAAAAAATAAAAAAACAACTCGTAGCTCATAACTAATTCATTATATTTTTACTTGACCTGACAGTGATGTCTTATATAATGCATGTTTGAATAAATCTGTCATGTAAACAAGTTCATGACAGCCACATTTTAAGTGTTTTTTTTATTTCAGCAATGACGTATGAGTAAAGTTGATATAAATGTGCAGTTCAAATATTTAATATATATACAAATAAACAGCAATTACATTTAATAGTTTGCACTTTTAATAGCTTGTTCATTTTAACCTTTAATATTACCTTTTAAATATTAACTGTACCTGATATATATCCAAATGAAACAATGTGAATTCTTGTGAATCTGAATCAAATAATGAAATGTGTAAATACCCAACCCTTCTATAGCCAAAAAGACCCTCAATGGACAGATGCTGTTATCACATGCTTTACTTCATACCAAAACTATATATAGGTACTATTTATTTATTTATTTTTATTTATTTTTGTTTTAGATTAGCACAAAACTATTGAAATTTACAGCAAAATTATTCTAAATTAATGCTCTCAAAAAAAAGTTAAACGGCATAATGTTTAACGGTGCTGCCATTAAAAAAAAAGATCCTGGCATGGGCTAATGCTAAAGTCAATTAACAAGAGCACCAGAGGGGTTTCTTTTAACCTGTCAACTGATTCAAACAACCAAGGACTTTCTGCCAAATCACTGAAGCACCCAGGCATGAACTCATAAATATTATGGTGTAATGGCGCATTTCTTTCTTTTTCTTCTTGTCTTTTGTTTTCTTCTCTCATGTTGTATTACACATTGAGTTGCAGGAACACACACATCACTGGCACTCACAGTCACTCAGGATATGAACCAGTGGGGGGCAGCAGCACATGAACCGACATGTTACAACATACATTTGGTAACAAATCTCATGTGTTTCTCCTTGCTGTAATTTTGTTTGCATTTCTAAACAAAACATTTGTGAGACATTATAACATTTTGTACAACATGCAGGACAAGAGGACCCCAAATGAGGAACACTGAAAAGAGCAAAACCCCTCATCTCACAAGACTGGAGCCTCCTTTTGATAACAGAAGCAGTTCCGTCAGCGTACGGCACACCGCCCACAGCGGTAGCAGATTGCATTGAAGCTGAGTGGGGCCAGACACAGCAGGCCACTTCCCCTCACGGGCACAGAGTGGAAAACTCAGCCTAAAGCATGCCTGTGATTGGTACAACACTTAAACACTGACAGGACATGACTTAACATCGACACTCCGGATGCTTGAAATTATGACCTGTGAATAGATAATGACATCTTTATAGATGTGATGGTGTATAACTGATGTTTTTGGTTAAGTGAGCCAGAGGGTGTCATGTTATACAGGTGACTCAGAGTCATGCCTGTCCAATCAGAGATGAAATATGACATCTCTCTCCTCTCGTCTCCTCAGTGACTAAATAGCTCAAAATTGAAGTAGGTGCTTTTCTACCAAGTTGGCATCAACCAATCTATTACAAATGCTCTGACATTTTTGTCAAGTATCACCAATTTTTATAAAGAAAGAAAACAATTCTTGATCAAATTTAGGAAGTAAATCTCAGGGAGGAGAGACATATTGGCTTATAGTCTATGCAAAGTAGAAGCACAGAGCGGAGGTGCAACAAAAACAGAAGCAACAAATATCAAAAGACTGGAGCTGGTATTTTGCTGGAGTTTGTGTCCTAAATTGTCCTGTATTTTACTGGTCAGACATTTATGACAGTCTATGCATGGGATTTCGTCTGAATAGCAATGCGAAATTGAAAAACAATTGCTATGTTGAGTGATGGACATCTTTAATTTACAATAAAAAGGTTTCCAAAAAAAAAAAAACCCATGGTGCTACACAGTATGCCAGACGACCAAAAGCTTTATAGCTACAGTCACACATTTGACCAATGCTTTTGTTCAAATCTACTTACAAGCACATTCAATCTCATTTATGCATTCAATTTTTATCTGATTGTGGGAATCAAACCTAAAATCTTGCCGTTGTTAGCACCTTGCTTCTCCGAATGAGCTAAAGGAACTCAACTAGTAGTTACTTTTAAATGCACTTACTGCTTTCATCCAAAGCAACTTGCACTGCATTCAAGCTATACATTTTATCAGTTGATGCATTCTCTGGGAATCAAAGATCCATGACTTTGGCATTGCTTGAGCTTCAGCAGTAACTAAGTGCTTTAAGACTGCAATCATTCCATATTTAATTGGTTTCATTAGCCAAGACAAAAAATGGATTAAAGTCCATGTGTTGTAAATGTGTTTATTCTCAAACAATATAGGATGCTGTTTAAACTGTCAAGGTCCAAGAGAATCTGCAATTTATCAAAGTTAGGCTTCATTGAGGCTCTCTGTGATGTGTCTAGTGACAATGATCGGTTTCGGTGTCACACTACAAATTACTCTGAGCTAAAGACAGTACTTACAAGAGATGGCCCAAAAGGATCCACTCACACACAGACATTTAACTTTAACCACAGGACATCCAATAAGATGCTCTGTTCCTAAGTATTTATCCTGTAGTGTGTTTGTATGTATATGGTCAATGAATGACAGCCCTTGGTTACACTGTAAAACAGAGGGATCAGTCCTACCCAGAATTCAAAAATGTGAAATTAAATTTTTTTTGCATAAGGCTCAGATCTGACTTTTTTTCATTTAATGGAAACTGGCTGAAAGTTNAAATTTACTTTAAGTTTAAAAATATCCAGAATTAATTGAGTCAGAATTTGATGTGTATATATATATATATATATATATGTACACACACACACACAAGAAGTGTTGTAATATATTACATTATAAAATGTATCTGTCAAACAACTAGTCTTGGAAAAAACTGTGTATACTACATTTATAGATATAAGAAGCACAGAATTATGGAAAATTGGCTACCAAATCTGAAAAAGTTAAAGGGTTAGTTGACTCAAAATTGAAAATAATGTCATTTAGTTACTCACCCTCATGTTGTTCTTCAGCCGTAAGACCTTTGTTCATCTTCCGAACACAAATTAAGATATTGTTGATGAAATCCGATGGCTCAGTGAGGTCTCTATTGAGAGCAAAGCCATTCGAACTCTCAAGGTCCATTAAGGATACTAAAAACATATTTAAAACAGTTCATGTGAGTTCAGTGGTTCTATCTTAATATTATAAAGCGACTAAAATACTTTTTGTGCGCCAGAAAATCAAAATAATGACTTTTCAACGATATCTATATGGGCCGATTTCAAAACATTGCTTCATGAAGCTTCTGAGCTTTGTGAATCTTTTGTTTTGAATTAGTGATTCAGATCTCTGGTGTGTGGTGAGCGTACTTGTGTGTACACCACGCAATCTTAATTTGTGTTCGGAAGATGAACAAAGCTCTTGTGGCTGTAGAACGACATGGGGGTGAGTAATAAATTACATTATTTAAATTTTTGGGTAAACTAACCCTTTAAGGAAGAACATTGCGACATGCAAAATCAAAAAGCTGGACATTTAAATTAGGGATGTGCGCAACGACAAATTTGATTAACTAACAGCCTATTATAAACACATTTCATCAAAAGTTAGTCCACATAAGTCAGCACTTTGAGATATTGTTGTTCGTTAATATGGCAACCACTTGCGTGTCCGGGTTTGAACGTGCTTCAAATGTATGAAAAGTATCTGTACACATGACGGGTAGCAAAATCACAAGAAAAGGTTGACGTACTGACAGCTATACATGATTTAAGTTTATTCTCTTTGTTAAGATGTTGATATAGCAATTGTTCAAGTTTCATTCATAATCTTTCTCCTTTAATCCAATATAAAATTTCACACCGTATTGTCCCTCATAACCAGTAGTATAACAAGCTTATAAGTTAATACTAGTTTGACATGACATAGCAGAAAAAGGAAAAGCATGCAAAATCTGAGGTCAAATTTAATTTTGTTTTCCGCTCCAGACATACTTTTCAAAATAATATATATTAATTATAAAATGTATATATTAATAAAAAAATGTAACATCAACATGACTAATTTAAATGTAGCCTTCGTAAAAATATAAAGCAAAACATTAAATGTGCAAAAAAATGTAAACGACTAGTATTTCCAAGTCAACTAGCAGCAGCAGTATAGTTTAATCGACTAGTCGAATATATCGCACATGAAATGATTCTCCTGAAAACACAGCACAGTCCTGAGCATATTCTCTCTGATAATATGATTTGTTCCGCAATGTGAGGTAAATAATTAATACAAAGGCTCAGTCAGCCAGTAAACAGGATCATCGTGTCCATGTCTAATGTGAGGTAAATGTTTTCCTCCCCTTGAGACATGCTGTAAAGTGGAAGGGAAATGCGATCCTGTCCAGCCAGCTGTGCAGGAGATCGATTACATATATTGATCACAGTTTCTAAGCATTGACAAGCGGAGAGTGAGAAAGAGAAGGACCAGAGATCTGGAGTGATGTTTTCATTCACAACGCACTGATCACTGCCACCAAAGCTCCTTTACCATTGTTCTCCCTTCACATGCCTGCAGTCTGTCAAGTTCAAATGTTAATTGTTCTCCATGGTGCATGAAACAACTGGGGTCCAAAAAGCACTGAATAGCATTAAAACAGCAGGCGCATGCAATTTATTTTCTAGAAAGCTTAACTTATGTTTTCCACTTTCGAGAAGTTCTGAATCACTCCTGAACTTTGAGATTTTTAACTCCATCCCATGTCATTTTTAAGGTCCTCTAGCAAAGGCTCTTGTTTTCCTGCTCAACGAAAACATCTTTAACAAAGCTCTTGACAAAATGCAAGATAAAAGAACAAAACAGTCGTACATCCTTGTCCTTGGTTTGTTAAAGCAACGCTTCCTGCTGGCTGCTTGCAAACAACATCTCTCGTCATAAATTTACCAGGCTTTTTTCCTTCCCACGTCTCCCAGAATTTATATCTGAAATAAACTTGAACTGTGGCCATGAAAATGCTTATATCCCTCTGGTAACACGACTAACTATTTGCAGCATCATGGCCAATAAATCACGCGCCGTACGGCCTGTCCTGGCCGAAGCGTTTTCAGACCCATTTACTACTGATAATGCCTGCAGTTGGCCGAGTCTCAGAGGGGGAGGCAGGCAGGTGAGCTCATGAATCATTCGCTTCTTTCATCAATGTTCACCTGCGGTGCAGGTTTAGGGTTCTGCAGAACATGAGGGGATAAAGGGGTTGAGGAGGGGGCGACCTCATTTCTCAGTGCCGACAAACTCACATTAATTAAAACATAACCAGGCTGAGTACATTGTGGGATTTGCTCACCAAATAGCACAAATTGTTCATAAACACACCCTGCTTCTATCTATCCACCATGAGTGTGAGATAACTAAATCAGATCATTCTATAAATCAGACAATGCAATAATAAATTGCAGGGTTTTTCCTGCATAGAGAATTTCGTGCCGCCTCCGGCTGTCAATAAAACTCAGACAGGCAGTCACATGCTCAGATACCCCCTTTCCACTGACACAGTTCTGTTGCGGGTTCCCGACCTGTGTCTATTCACGAACCGTTCGATAGTGATGCACGGACGAAACAAAAGTGCGTCACTCTTTTACTTTCATTTTCAACTGAACCTTTTTCTCTTCAGGGAAAACCAATCAAGAAAAACATGTGCCTAGAGCACCTCCTAGTGGTCATTATGGCCTATAAAACACAAAGGAAAAACCCTACATGAGATACTGTTTTATAACTTAACTGTTTTAAAGGTGCCCTAGAATAGTTGAATAACAAGAGTTCAGTACATGGAAATGACACACAGTGAGTCTCAAACACTATTGTTTCCTCCTTCTTGTATAAATCTAATTTGTTTAAAAGACCTCCGAAGAACAGGCGAATCTCAACATAACACCGACTGTTACGTAACAGTCGGGATCATTAATATGTACGCCCCCAATATTTGCATATGCCAGCTCATGTTCAAGGCATTACACAAGGGCAGCCAGTATTAACGTCTGGATCTGTGCACAGCTGAATCATCAGACTAGGTAAGCAAGCAAGGACAACAGCGAAAAATGGCAGATGGAGCAATAATAACTGACATGATCCATGATAACATGATATTTTTAGTGATATTTGTAAATTGTCTTTCTAAATGTTTCGTTAGCATGTTGCTAATGTACTGTTAAATGTGGTTAAAGTTACCATCGTTTCTTACTGTATTCACGGAGACAAGACTGTCGTTATTTTCATTTTTTAAACACTTGCAGTCTGTATAATTCATAAACACAACTTCATTCTTTATAAATCTCTCCAACAGTGTGTAATGTTAGCTTTAGCCACGGAGCACCATCAAACTCATTCAGAATCAAATGTAAACATCCAAATAAATACCATACTCACATGATCCGAAGCATGCATGCAGCATGCATGACGAACACTTTGTAAAGATCCATTTTGAGGGTTATATTAGCTGTGTGAACTTTGTTTATGCTGTTTAAGGTAAGCGCGAGCTCCGGGGGCGGGGAGCACGACATTTTAAAGGGGCCGCAGCCTGAACTGGCGCATATTTAATGATGCCCCAAATTAGCCAGTTAAAAAAATTAATAAAAAAAAATCTATGGGGTATTTTGAGCTGAAACTTCACAGACACATTCAGGGGACACCTTAGACTTATATTACATCTTTTGAAAACACGTTCTACGGCACCTTTAACTAAGCTTAACTAAAAGAAATTATTCTGATAAGAGTGTTTTCCAACAATGATGTAATGAAACACTGACAATTTAAATTTGTAAAGCCTGTTTTTATGCTATTAAGGAAATGTAATTTAGCCGAAGAACTTTATTTTAAATAATTGTTCATTTATAAGCAGCCTACTTCAGGGTGATATGTTACCATATCATCATGCTTAACACTGATAATTTGAATAATTGTAATGTTTAGGTGCAGATATCTACACTGAACAAAATTATAAACGCAACACTTTTGTTTTTGCCCCCATTTTTCATGAGATGAACTCAAAGGTCTAAGACTTTTTCTATGTACACAAAAGGCCTATTTCTCTCAAATATTGTTCACAAATCTGTCTAAATCTGTGTTAGTGAGCATTTCTCCTTTGCCGAGATAATCCATCCACCTCACAGGTGTGGCATATCAAGATGCTGATTAAACAGCATGATTATTGCACAGGTTGCCTTAGGCTGGCCACAATAAAAGGCCACTCTAAAATATGCAGTTTGACCACCGTTTGCCTCACGCAGTGCAACACATCTCCTTCGCATAGAGTTGATCAGGTTGTTGATTGAGGCCTGTGGAATGTTGGTCCACTCCTCTTCAATGGCCGTGCGAAGTTGCTGGATATTGGCAGGAACTGGAACACGGTGTTGTTTACGGCGATCCAGAGCATCCCAAACATGCTCAATGGGTGCCATGTCCGGTGAGTATGCTGGCCATGCAAGAACTGGGATGTTTTCAGCTTCCAGGCTGCTACATGAGGTGATGGTCGTGGATGTATGGCACAACAATGGGCCTCAGGATCTCGTTACGGTATCTCTGTGCATTCAAAATGCCATCAATAAAATGCACCTGTGTTCGCTGTCCATATGTCTGCCCATACCATAACCCCACCGCCACCATGGGCCACTCGATCCACAACATTGATATCAGCAAACCGCTCACCCACACAATGCCATACACGCTGTCTGCCATCTGCCCTGTACAGTGAAAACCGGGATTCATCCGTGAAGAGAACACCTCTCCAAAGTGCCAGACGCCATCGACTTGCCCACTCAAATCGGTTACGACGACGAACTGCAGTCAGGTCGAGACCCCGATGAGGACGATGAGCATGCAGATGAGCTTCCCTGAGACGGTTTCTGACAGTTTGTGCAGAAATACTTTGGTTATGCAAACCGATTGTTGCAGCAGCTGTCCGGGTGGCTGGTCTCAGACGATCTTGGAGGTGAAGATGCTGGATGTGGAGGTCCTGGGCTGGTGTGATTACATGTGGTCTGCGGTTGTGATGCCAGTTGGATGTACTGCCAAATTCTCTGAAACGCCTTTGGAGACGGCTTATGGTAGAGAAATTAACATTCAATTCACGGGCAACAGCTCTGGTGGACAATTCCTGCAGTCAGCAAGCCAATTGCACGTTCCCTCAAAACTTGCGACATCTGTGGCATTGTGCTGTGTGATAAAACTGCACATTTTAGAGTAGCCTTTTATTGTGGCTAGCCTAAGGTACACCTGTGCAATAATCATGCTGTCTAATCAGCATCTTGATATGCCACACCTGTCAGGTGGATGGATTATCTCGGCAAAGGAGAAGTGCTCACTAACACAGATTTAGACAGATTTGCGAACAATATTTGAGAGAAATAATCCATTTGTGTACATAGAAAAAGTCTTAGGTCTTTGAGTTCAGCTCAGGAAAAAAGGGGGCAAAAACAAAAGTGTTGTGTTTATAATTTTGTTCAGTGTAAATCAGAGAATATCATCAGGTGGTGAATTCAGGTACAAGTCAATGCACAGACTTTTTCTTTGTTCAATTTGCACACTGAACGTGGGTTGAGCTCTTTATTTTGAACTCTCAAAGTGCACCAGAGTAATGAATTTATCTTTAAAATGTACAAAATGTTCTTCTAGGTGGGGATGCCCCTAGACCCCCCAAAGGCAGACCAAGGATTTTATCACCTCTGCCTCATTTTGAGCCAGGAAAAACCCTGATGTGTTTGCATGAGTCTCGAAATGATCAGTTACTGCTCTCTAGGGGTATGACGTAGAGGTCTGCATTCCCAATAAGATTTCTTGCTGCACGGGATAAAATTTTGAATGCGGAAGGCGGATTGCGGTCAGTAACTATAGTGTACTTTAGGCGGGAACGGGCGGTCTGACAATAACCCGGTCGCTCCCGAGATGCTATGACATCAGCGCATTTGTGCTTGAACTTGAAGTGAACAAAACTTTCTGCAGTGGTGGCGTTCACACAGTCCCCAGTTCCCTGTCCTGAGAAACCTGGCAAGATATGTTCTTTGCATTTGAGGTCTGCGCGAGTGCACTCTCAGAGAACATTCAACCTTTGTGATCGGATTTTGGAGGAGAGACGTTCTGAAACGGTCATTCTGTTCTTGCGTGGATGTTAAAAAAGATTTAATTTTGCAGTATAGCTAGTAAGCCAACAGTTTTCGTTTATGTATTTTTGGCTTAGCCTATAGTTTTGAGGGACATGTAATTGTAATTTAGCCTAATTTTCTCTGTGATATTTAGCCTATTATTCTTTGTGACATTTTTTCTCTGACATTTTTTAGGGTGTTGACAGCATCATACAAATAACAAATAAAAATCTTGTATATGCTATGCAACATTTTATATTTCAGGGATGCAAACAGGTAAGGAGGAAAAAAGGTGAGAACATTGCACGGGGCGGGGGCATGCTGCGCACATAATTTTTTAAAAGATATTGGCTTTACATGCTCATTTGTAGTTACTTACAGGGTAATAAAAAATAAATGTAAAACTCCCTTAAATGTTCAAAACTGTAATTTTTCTTGCAAAAAATTAACATATTGTTGCAACATTTGACCAAAAATCAACATTTGGTTAAAATCTCATGTAATAAATAATTAAATGTTATGCAGGATACCCTTGTAAGACCCCCCTACCCCCCATAAAACACTTTCTCATTGGATCTATGCAAATCCCACAGGTGACCTATTTGATCTCAAAAAGGTGAGTTCTCACCTAAAGGTGAGGAGTTTGCATCTATGATATTTGTTATCCCCAATCACTCTCTTTCTTTAGGGAAAGTTTAAATGCGAGATTCTGGAAACGATCTAAATTTAGCGGGACCCGTTGGGTCGGGAAGAAAATCACTATATGCGGCTAGCGGGTGAACACAGAGTGAATTTTAGGCGGGAGCGGGTGCGTGCTGAATAGAACCTTGCAGGAGAGGGACGAAAAAAACAGTCCCGCGCAGACCTCTAGTGTGACGCAAAATTAAAATGTGACGAGATTTCTCGTTGAGGTGAAAATCTGTCTTACGATATTGCCATGACGGAATGTGAGGGTGAAATTAGGATAGAATATGCCACTGCTACGTTTACATTACGCCTCCACTGTCGTTTTGCACGTATTAGCACTTTGAATATTGAGAGAGTACTTTGATTATGGTTGCACTTTTTGTTTGCATTTAAGACTAAGAGAAAACTGTATTCATTTTTATTTATACTGTTTTCATTTCTATGATCAGTCAGTTTAGTTTGTGGCAAAACCTTTTACAGTGCTTGAGTATCGTTGTCTTTTACAGCATATGATAATTCAAAGAAAGTAGAACTGAAATGACATTCATTACAAGATGATTAGTTAAAACATTTCAAATGCATCTGCAGACAACTTCAAAGTCATGTATTTCATCATTGAGGATTTCTTAAAAATACTGTGTAAAAATCTTGTCTCGTCTCATTCTCGTGAACTCTTCTGACATCAAAACATTAACAGACACGATCACAATACATGCACACATCATTGTTTTGACTTAAAAATATGCCTTTGACAGTTTAATGCATCTATTTGTGTGCTCCACAGCTCTTTATCCAGAAAAAGAAATGTCATATGAACTGGCTTAAAAATGAAAAGGAAAACGAAAGCAGAAATGTCACAATTAAATATTTTTTAAAGCTTTCAGGAAGTCTATGTTTATTTCATAGTTATTGGAAAGCATATAAAAGCTACTGTAAGCACTGTAAATTGATGATTTAAGATGATCATATCTAAAGAAACAATGACTTCATCAGTCCCCGTGCTTCATTGATAGCCTTGGGCACTTCAGACTTGAGCACAAAAAGCTTTCCTGCTGACAGATATGATGGAATATTTTATTAACCAGCGGTGGCTTGATATATATACACTCTTGAGTTTCAATCCCCAGAGCGTGTCAAGGCCAGAGATGGACCACTTTGTCCTGTGGCCTATTATAGCAGTCACAATCTAACACCTATCTATCCACCATCTGGGAGAGGCTCCATAAAACTCCCATAAAAAGACAGAGTGGCTGGTCACTTGCAGATCGCCTTCAAAGGACATGGCTCATAAAACACACACGCTCATACACGCGTGTATTCTTGAATCGGTCAGAGTACCTACAAATATGAACAGTCAGAACATCAAACCAGAGTTGTACTCCACTCCATCCTAATTTGTGACACGTCAGAGCCTCGTTGAAACTCATCTGATGGATTAATGACTGTAATGAAAGTCATCCGACACTCATTTGGCCTCAGACAATCTAATCAACAGCCCTGGGATTCGGGATAAAAAGATGGTCCATCTAAAAATCGTTCCCTTTAAGAAAACACAGTTAGGGAACTGTCAACACAGATACATGACATTGCTGTATTCAATATGCCTAAAGATATTTGGTTGCTGTTAAACTGAATGCTTCTGACACAGCTGTGCATCTTTAACAGATACTACAGAGGAGGCAACATTTAGTAGTGTAAGTAGCAGTTATGAGTTATCTATATGTTCACACATATAAGATCCTTCCAAGCACCAGAACAAATGCATTAGTTGATATATGAGGTGATATGCTGTACACACACAATACAGTACAGTAAAATACAGCTCGATTGGTCACAGGCTCACAGCCTTTGACATCAACAAAAAGTTCATAGGTCTATGCATGATTATAAAATGCATTTAGCACTGTTTTCTTTTCTCCTGCTGCTTTCCTTCCTGCTCCATATCAGAACAGACCAGCAACTCTTATAATTAGGAGTTATTACTGATATATGCAACAGGACGTTAAAGATGTCTTGTTTTCTACAAGGCTTTACCAAAAGCCCACATATCCGCTTGGCTTTTACAAATGTTGTCTCCCATTATGCATTGCGAGAAAGCTTTAATCAGCACAAGTCATTGTAATAGCAGCTCTCATCATCCAGAGATCAAAGTGAAATTATTTTTCCTGTTGAACCAGGATTACAATCAGCTAGAATCCAAAGCTGAGGATGCAATGGGTGGAATCTCTGGAGAATGGCTGCTAGAAAAGCAAAATTAGCTGTACTGTCAATTCTACAAAAAAGAGGTTTCCTCTCTAAGCTTGCTGCAGTAGGCGGTGTTACCAGTGTTACCCTGTGTTTGTCCGTACACGATTACATTACTTGCCCACCACCAGCCCCGCTGTCATTTTGCTTTTGTTATAGAAATAAAAAACTATTCGTTGAGTTGGACAATGGATGCTACAATTGCTACAATGGATGCTACAAAATGAAAGTGTCTGTTCTATTCAATACAGCACAAGCTGCAGAGTCAAAGCACAGAGCAGCAGGATTCGGATTTCACTTATCACGTGACGAGAGTGAAGAGAGATGACTGACAAGGCGATGGTGGAGGATTTGGTGTGCAACAGATCCTGAGCGTCATTGACAAATATCTTATAAAATAGCCCATGCGGTCAGTACAGGTCATTAGCATCGTGAAAGTTAAAAGTAAAAAATGAGTGCACAGTCAAAAGCAATTTAAGTAAATAAAATGTTTTGTAGGAGTTTCGTCTTACCATCACTGAGCTAGAACAAAAAGATGCCTGCACTATTGTGCCAACAGCCTTGTTAGCACACCTGCTGTTAGTCTAAAAGAGAGTTTTTACCAGATTCTCTCTGCCGCACATGCACTGAAAAGTTGTTAAAAAAGTGAGAGAGAATGTAGGGAAAGTGTTCTTTATTAAAGGAAACAGCAGAGAGGATATATGTCTGCTAAGGCATTGTGGGAGATGTTCAGTAGGGCCTGACAGAAGAGTGTTTTTCACCAGTCAGTCTGTCTCATGACAACAAATGATATGCAGAGCGTGAGCTGCTCTTACAGCGCAGACAGAAAAGATACGTTTCCCTGCCTATACTGTTTCTACAAAGCAATATACAAGGCTGAAAATAATGATAGATAGATAGATAGATAGATAGATAGATAGATAGATAGATAGATAGATAGATAGATAGATAGATAGATAGATAGATAGATAGATAGACTTTATAATAAATTGCATACAACATTCTTCATTCTTTCAATCAGACATATTTGTATAAATTAAATAAAGATTAATCCTTAAAGCTATTAAAATTATGCAGTCAAGAGCATTGAGTGATTTTCTCTTTTTGTTGTTTAATCAACATTAATGACGGACAGCAGCAGCTGGTTTATTAGACTGCTGTCAAGTCCGAATGCACGGATTCAATACACTGATAGACATACTATATTCTCCCAAATGTTTATGTTCACTTAAGACATAACTGACTGGGTTTACATGAATACTCGCCAAAACTGACATTTTGACATAATTTTGTGTATATTTGTCCATTTAAGCCCAAAAAAACACAAGAGAGAGCTCAACAAAACACAAGAGAGAGCTCAACTCAGTACTCGTGTGTTGATGTCACGCTTTTTGCCTGCTCTTCTCTTTCTCCCAGGCGTTTACATTTTTTAACATTTTATAAGACATGCAGCAAGTGTATGCCAACTTATTTCCGGCCGGGTAGATCAGCTCTTTACACTTAAAATGTACACATCTACTACGCAAGACATCATTCTGACTGGATCTCTTTCCAAATTGTCCTTCCCTAGCTTTTTCGTCATGTTTTTTTAATTTGTTGACAAAAATGTCAATATGACGAATGATGACGAAAATTATTTGTCAACTAAATTAACACTGGCCACCGACATGAGAGTACTAATTTAGGCTGAAGTGTTCAACAAGTGATATAATTAAGGTGTACTGGTCATTTTTCATGCATGTCAAAAACTAGATCCTACTTCCTGTGTTTTAACATTCTGTTGATAACCAACATCACCACAATATGTTAAAAGTACCACATCAAAATGTTCACCTTCAACTGAGGTTAGAAACAAAATGTATAATTTAGTAGTCTTAATGGTTATTTAAAGGGGTGGTTCAGTGGTTTTTTTCTAGGCTTGATTGTGTTTTTGGGGCGCAGTTTAACGTGTCTTAATGCTTCGTTTTTAAAAAAAATACGTATTTTTCATAAATTTTACCTTTATTCTACACCTCTGTATCCATTGTCATTTGAACGGCTCGTTTGACTTCCTGCTTCTATGAAGCAGGAAGAAATATGCAATGTGCTCAGAAATATGCAATGTGCTCAGATTGGTTCGCTGGCCCAGTGTATCCAAAACCATCGTGATTCGTTGAAGCGTCCGGAAACGCCACGCCCCTTACCATTTTAGTTGTTACCGGTTACGTGGGCTTCAGTGAAAATGTAAATATTGGTGTCTATATTGCTGTATCAAATTGAGCCCGAATCAGACCCAGATGAAGAGGGTCAGGCAGAACCTCTGCAATCGCGGATTTTAAAGGACGTTTATGAATGGTATTTCATATGTCAAAGTGTTTAGATGCTGTCACTGCTGTTTGATAGCTTTCAATATACAGTTTTATCCTGATTAAAGCTTTACTGTAGCCGAATACATGACTGAGTAGTAGCATTTTTGTAAAGGTAGTGTTTAATTTATAGCATGAACAACTGTTTGTCTATGAACATAGAAGTTTGTTGGTGTTTGTAGAATTTAGCTAACTGGCTAGCGAAGCAAAAACGCGTTGGTCTTTGTTTACATCCTTGATGCAACCAAAAAATAGCAACAGAACTAACATTATACGTTTAAAAGACATGTACAAACAATAAAACGTACTTACAGTTTGAAGCCAATTAACAGCAGCTTCTGCTTTTAAAGTGGGAACTGCTTCATCTTTCAGTAAAAGCCTTTGTGCAAATCCAGCATTGAACTCGTGTAGATTCTGGAAGCTGTCTTCCACGCCGCATCCAGTGTAGAAAATATCACAGATTATAATGGGTTCTATTATCTTGACGTGTCGCGACGCGCCGCTCGCGTCCGGTGTACACAACTCTTCCACTTTCATTATGCTGCGCCATATGGCCTCGCCCACTTTGTTGCGTGTTCTCGGGGGCGTGTTTTGCAGGGTTTATGATGTCACCAACCCGGGAAGAAGCTCGTTGTAGTCCAAACCGGTTGTTTTTGTAGGCATTAAACTGCCATAACTTTAAAAGACAATATCTCCGTTTGCATTGAACTTTCAGCGCTGTAACTTTGCAGATACTGATTATGCTCAAGCAGCAACATTACACACTAACTAAAGTTAAAAAAATGAAAACGCATTGAACCACCCCTTTAATGAGAAAACCTAATGGAAGTTTTGTCCAACTTATGATAAAAGTTTCATTTGAAAAAGTTGCAGAGCAAAAAACTTTGGGGGAATAACTTTAGCTAGTTTAGCTTACAGCGCTATGTAAGAAAGATTACTTTTTATTTCTTAACATATTTTACTGTTTTTTTATACTGAAATCTTACTATGGTTCTACTGAATATGATTAGAAGTCAACATTCATATAACATCAAATATCTCAGTATAGTGACTCAGCACAATAAATGCTAAACAGCTGTTTTTCTTCTAACAGACTTCTTAATGCTACTAGTATTGATGCATATTTAGGGCCTTCACAGTCATTAATAGATGCACAGACAAGGGTGAGAAACAGACAACTTCATCACAGGCCACCCTAATAGCTAATAAATAAGTCTGGTCTGAAAGTGATATATGCAAAAAGTGTTTGTGTCGTTTGGCTCATTGCTTTCCTGAAGTTCTGATTTCTCATTTACCTTTTTTCTCAAGTAATTTAAACCTGCCTGTTTTGATAAATAGCTGAATATGAATCCATTTCAAACAAAGACATTATGGTCGTGAAAATTAAATACTGAACAAAAGTAGGCTATTGTAACTATATTTCCATTCAACCATATATTAACATATTGAACTTAGGCAGATCAAATGTTTTCTTTCAAATATTATACAAATGAATATCTTGGAATCTGCTGATTACAGCAGTTGTTTCAAAACATCACTATGTAAGCTAACAAATGCCAAATGGGTACACAAGACATGCTTTAATTTAGAAAACCAATAAAAAATGAATAGTTACTCATCACTAATACCTTAAAAGTTATTGTGTGCTATATATTTTGGATAGAATTCGCTAACTAATTACGGAGCTTTAATGAAACACTTAAATTCAACTAAAAAGGTCCATTTGTCCACAAGGACCATCTTAAGTCACATTTACAACCACTTCAGGCATGAGGATTACGCTTCAAGTCTTATTAAAGGTTTTCCATTAAAAATATTAACAAAAGTGATCAAACATTTTATCCCAGATTACAGTGTGAAAGCTTATACTCACAGCTCACTAATGTTTAAATTATAGAGTTGTGTTTTATCAGTTTGTTTCCTGTGTATTTGGTTATAATGTACTGTAGCACTGGCCTCTACCCAGCTTGTCAAACTGTCTGTATGTTTTTGTTATTTTAAGTTTTGAGAACTGCAAGAGGTCTATCATAGTTTTTCCTTTCAACTGAGTTAACATGAACACATGAACATACATATGAACATTATGTGTCTTACGTCTTAAGCCTAAAGCACTTCTGACATAAATGTCAGCGTCTTTTTAGATATGTCATCCAGGTAAAAACTACAATTATACCTGTGGTAGCTCCATTATCGCAGTGGCTTTCTCTGGTTCTGAACGTGGCAGTTCTGAAGTTTTGTTTTGAAGACAAGTAATGCACATGTAAACTTTATATCAGTCGGATTGGAACATTTATGGTTCATATAAACAGAACGTTCAGAATCTGAAATCAGATTGGATTCATTCCAACTGATGAAAATTAGTGCATGCACAGTAGCATACCTAATGGCTCAATTACAGTAACGTTGCAACATGTGCGTGCATTGTGAAACAGACATACAGATTGCAGTTCTCTGCTTGTTTTGTAGTAGCATGTGACGGTTGTGTCTGTCTATAAGTCCCACTGATTGAGTCTGGCCCTTGATCTATGCTGGGATGAAACAAAAGGACTGCCGTCCAGACTCTGGTCGAACAACAAACAAAAGCAAGGGTAATTGAAAACCTTAGCCGCTCTGTTATAGTGCACTGGATGGAATGAAATGTGAGCACCACGACTGGTCTGCAGATTGCTCAATCTTCACACTATATGATGCACTAAGGGTCTTCCAGTCCTTTCCTCATGAACAGTTATATTCCATATGATGCAGTTTACAAGCTTATGACATGTGAAATGCAAAGCGATTCTCAGGAAATACAGAGTGTGAGATGTATATGCCACCAACCCTATCACTCATGTTTTCAATCTGCACAAACACTGACCTCACGATATGTCACCAAGTCGTATTTCAGACACCTCCGTTACTAGAGAGATAGATGTTCAATGCGCAGCTGCACTTGCCATTACTGTGTGTGAGGTGGTTTACCTGCTGCATCACTCTGTCATGGTGTGGAGAAACTGCGGTACATCATAAAATAAAGGTAGGTAGGTGTGTGGGTGTGTGTGTGGGGGGGGCTACCTCTCTCCACATATGTTTACACTCCCACTCATTACTGAAATTACACATCATTTATCAGCATGGAGAGCTTAAAAGAGCATGGACATGGCTGCTAAAAGAGAGATAGCAAGAGAGAGAGATGCTGTCTGGATAGAGTACAAGAGTAGCTCTCCAACATCCAATTAGCTGAATCTGTATTTTCCCTGCGGTAATATGGAGGGAGGCCTCCACATCTCCACCCAAAGTCGGAAATCATCAGCTTAGGCCAGAGGTTCAAAATGGATACAGATGTCCAGCCCTGGTGCACATCAATGATAAACACTGATACTGAATGTGCATCGTTAAAAAATAATTCAAAAAAGGCCTTTTTAATCCTAAAAAATTAAAAGACAACAAAGGCTGGATTGGTAGAACAAGTCTACTTTTTGTGAAGTAAACTGGAAACATCACTGTAAAAAGAGTTTGTAAGGTAACCTAAAAATGTTAACATTTAAATTAATTGTTTTAATATGACTCAATTACTATGACTGGATTAGAATGAATCAACAAAATCCAAATCAGGTAGAAATAGCTTGTAACAACTGCACAGTTATATCTTTCATATCGAAATCATAATAATAAAGGCAATTAATTGCCTTTTTGAAATGGATATCTGCTTAATGATGAGACAACCCCTTCTCTTTTTTTAACGGCATTGGTATGTGTACATATTATGATATTAGAGCCAAACCTTAGGGCAAAAACACTAGAGAAAAACCTTTTCGGAAAAAAAAGGCTTTAGACAGGATAATTTCTGCCATTAAGTCTTGAATATATAATTCTCTTTCTCTCTCTCTACAAAAATAAATCTGCATCTTTATATATATATATCAAAAGTGAGTATTCAAAAAATAAGGAGGCACATTAAGTGAATAAGACTCCTAAAATTATCTAAATAAGGTAAAATAATAAATACAATGCCTGCAAACCTAACCCTCCATCCTGAAAATTTCTTTTCAGCCAGATAGGGGGTTTAAACTAGTTTAGCTCATGTAGACGATAATTAGTTATCGTTTGTTAATTTAAAATGGTAACGTCTCCAGTGTCTACTTAGACACGTTTGTTTTATAGTATATCTTACAAGAGATTAGGGTTGTGGTATGCATTTCCCTCCAAATTATTAGTTCACTGAAACTAGTATTAAAATAATCATCATACTTCAAAAACTGTCTGCCTTTGACATGAAAATATTGTCATTTGCGAACTGAACAGAAGATGTGATTTGAGACGGAGAGATGGAGCGCGCGGACCTGCCCATGACTCAGTGCTGCAGCCTTCGGATTTCCTCCAGTTTCTCTCATCCAGACTACACAAACTGACAGCTCATCACATAACCAACATTACCGTGTACATGTTACACATTGTATGTTTACACTTTCATATAATTAACTATAATAGTAATCCGATGTGTACAATCAATCAGAATAATCACTTCATTTGCATTACGTACTCAACACTGTAAAGAAGCTTCATTAGATGATACGCATTATAATAGGTCACAATTCAACGTCTCCGAACTGATTTGAACCTTTTTTTGTTATAAATAGCCTATATAGAAATCTTAAAGTTAAAGATCTGACAAGTGCCACCAAGTGCTGATATCGGACCATGAGACGAGCTTATTTATACAAAACCAAACTGACAAGCCATAAGACTTATTAATTAATCAAATATTAATCGAACGTCATCTCTAAACAAACCACAAAAAGATAGAGATAGAGAGAGAAAGAAAGAAAGAATTCCCGAATTAGGTTCCAATGAATGTCACCTGACAACTGACAGGTCGAACAACTGGGCTTTCCAACAAAAAAAAAAAAAACATCTGAACGGTAACAGAAATGCTTAAAAAAACTCAACTTACTATTCAGTGCCTCATTGGTTAGTGTCGTTATAATATTTTCTCTTGTCTTTGGCATCAGCCGAGACTATTTTCTCCTCAGAAGTGAAACAGGATAAAATCCTCCTCAGTTCAGCAGCCCCTGACTCAAATCCCGATTTTTCTTCTTCACAGACACCTTGCGCGTGCACAGAGAAGAAAATTCAAGTATAATATATCCTCCAAGAACGTGTTCTGCCTGTAAAAGGTCCGTTTTCATATAATAAGAGTATTTTCGGGACCGGCTTTCATAGTGGAGCTCTCTTCTCCTCGCGCACTGTGCGGACAGGTTTCGCGCTCCCCTCACGAGCTCTAGATTTGCGCTCAGTCTGTCGCGCGCTCACAAACACACACGCACGCCCGCGAGCGCGCACTGATGCACTTCATTCTCCACACCGGACACCGGAAGCGTCCTGTACAGTATACGTGTGTGGGTGTTTTTCATGTTTTTCGTCGTTTTCTAGGGCATCCCAAGAAACTGTGTCATCAGTGCCACCTGGAAAAGAGAGCCATGTCAAGACAAACTGCTTTGTGCGCCGTGTTTGCTGGCATGTCCTCGTTTTCAAGAAAAAAAAAAAAAAAAAACTCACAAGTGTTTGCTAAGGTATTCTGTTTTTGGTCTCTATGTTGCTTTCTGGCATGTAAAGCTTGATGTTTTGGCTTCTGTTGGAACGTATTTAATTGGCGGAGACGAAAAATATGGAAAAGCAATATAGACACGCTAAGCCACTGTGGCTAGAGGTTTTCCAAAGTTACTAGCCACTCCGCATTTTCACTGGCCACAATTTTGTTGTTGGGAAATTGTTTTATTAGTGGGGATACAGTTCACAATACAATACACGGTATTTGGGTTAATGAGAACGAGACAATATTTTAACACTATTTTTAAGAAATCTTCAATGACTAAATATATGACTGGAAAAATAGTATTTTATTCCATTGAAAGTCACAAAGTGCTAAATGCAAAACATTTTGAAATGTTTTAACAAATCTAGGGCTGCCACTAATGATTATTTTGATAATGAAGTAATCAGTAAATTGTTTGATTCATTGCGTAGTCTACAATATTTTTTGTAGTAATAAAAATAGACCTAAGTCATCAACAGCCTTAAAAATACACTTAAAAAATACTTAAAATACTTACAATACACTTAACATACCTAAATAATAACAATCGGGCAACAATAATTATTTCAAATAAAGTGTCAAAAGCAAGCAATCTTTTATTGAACAACACTATTAAAATAAATAATGTAAACAATCAACGTATGTACATTACCTATTATAACAAATGCCTGTAGAGGGTGCCAACGACCTGGTGATTGTTGTTACACTTTACAGCATGATCAAATAACCACTTAATCTTTAATATTTGGCCACTTCTTTACAATAGAAATGCTACTGCCATTGTAAATTCTTGAACAAGAACACGTGAACATCAAAACAATCAGATTTGAGGACCAGAACTACCTGTCATATAATAAAATATGAATATACTGTATATGGAAATGTGTGAATCAAAGTGTCAAGGTAGATAATGATAACTAATAATTTAGGTAATGTTTCTAATGCCGTTTGTGAAAATTATCACAGTGTCGGTGGCTTTTCCTACATATGGCGAAATAAGTTGATACGTCAACATGTATGCACACACAAAAAAGACAATCAATCTTATAATTATGTTGAATAGATTTGCCATCACCCCATTCATTTAATAGTATTCAGTATTTTAGCACTTGTGCTACAACTGTACTTATTACTGCAACCCTTGGAAATGGAGGCGTAATATTACAAACACATGCCATTTCTTAACCTGCAGGGTGCCAGAAGAAGTATTGATTCTATAACAAGCCTTGCATAGAACTCAAACCACATTATGTTATTTAATTGCTCATTAAAATGTACAGACCCACCCATAATCATATTTAGAATATGTTCATTAAAGACAAATGGCTTAAGTTAATCTAAAGTCACAGAATTCATTTTACTCATAAATATTTATGTGAATTCACATGCCCTTAAATAGGATTTTCTTATATTCTCGTTTAGCATGTACAATATGATCAGTGCTTCAATCCGGTTTACCATGCACACACACACACACACCTGATCTCTGCTTTCAGCAGTCGAGGAAACATATCTTTTCTGCACTGCACTGCCTCTTAAATTAACAGCCTCTCAAGCATTTCAAAATAAGCAGAAATTTACAATCTCTCAAGCATTTCCGATTGGTACAAAGGATAATATTTTTGGCAGTGAGCTGTGATATTACAGATTGATTTTTAATACTTCATTCAATAAAAATGATTTCCTTCCTTTGGTTTCAAGGCAAAAACAACCAAAATACAAAAAAAGGGGGGTTTGGCTCAGGCCCTATAGGACATAAATCTTTTATCCATGGCTTCCGCATGGGAAAGAGATAAGGCACAGGAAAACGAAACACTGAATGGCTCATCTGAATCTCCCAGCAGCTCAGTTCCCCTGAGTGGGCTGATGCACAGACAAATAGGCCAGCTCAAAATAATGAAATAAACATCCTGGCTGCTCTGCTCAAAAATAAGCAAATATCTAAATATGTAAATGCCACAAAAATATAAAGAAACTCAGCAAATCCTGTCAAGTAAATGGCAGTAACATTGTTCAGATAATGGGACATGAGAAGAATGCCATTACTGTGGATATTTTTGGGAAAACATTTTAACATCCAAGTACATTTATCAAGATATAGGAAATCTCATTTGACCATCAGACATTTATTCTATATGTCAGCTCTATGATGGTATGTAGAAGTATAATTATGCTATGCATCTGTAAATATTGGCCTCTGGGACTTTATATTTAGCAGTATGGACTATAAAACACAGAGCTTCCATATGTTTATGTGCAAATTGAATTGACTGGATTAATTCATAGCGTTTGGTTTATTATGCCTTGCATGATATTTCTTTATACTCTTACTACCACGTCAGTTGGGTTTACGCACACTAATGGATTGCACTGGTTATGTTGTCTGCGCAGACAGAGGTATCATCACTGATTGAAAGCAGGTGGGTCAGGACCTCTTTCTAATATGGCTGATTAGTCAGGGTCTGCTATGAGCTTACCGCACCGTACAGATGGCAAACAATGCAGCAACAGCTCGGCGTCATCCTTCATGAGCCCTTAGGGACAGCATCTGACTCTTACAGCCTGCTGTGCCCTTTGACCTCCAGATCAAGCTCCTCAATTACTTTATACCTGCACACGAGGATGGGTGGGGTCAACAATTCAATTAAAGCCAGCAACACACCCACTAATCTCATCAGGACTGCCAGAGTTTCATTAGCGCTCAAGAGTCTTCAAAGTCCTGCCTGTGCGTCAGTAAGGGGATTGGCCACCCGCTCTTTCATGCCTTAATTAAATTTGAAGTCTCGCTGGCTATAAGGGCAGACTCAGTATTAAGGTTCTGAGGTTGATGAACGTTATATAAAAACAAAATTATTTCCAATGGATCATTTTTATTTAATATGCAAATCACATAAAGCACAGACACTGAGAATTGCAACAGCTAAAGAAATGGATCTCCCAAACCCTGTCAGTAACGGTGTCCTGGTCATATTTCAAAAAATAAAGAAAGAGATTAGAAATTATATTTTGCTTTACAAAAAAAAATATTTGCACTGTGACATTTTCAGGATGATTAAAAACATTTCCCCCCAAATTCTCATTAATACAGACTACTGAACAGATTAAAATATTATTTAAATTGTATTAAAATAAGTATTTATTCATGGTAGAATTTTGGTTTCAATAATTTCATTACAGTATTTTCTTTTGAAATAGAGTAAAAGACTATGAGAAGTGCCATTATTATAATAATAAAACTATTTTAATATTGTAGTTATTTTTATAATAATGATAATGATAATAACAATCATAACAACAATAATAACTTTTTTTATTATTATAAATGTGACTGGGACACATTTTCGTGAAATTCATTCAAACCTTTCCCCCAAAATTCTACAGAATTTTAATACCAAAAAATAATGAAATATTATTTAAATTGTGATGTATTTATTAAATAGAATCTGTCATTATGCCTTTGCCTTTATGATTTTAGTCATTTCATTATAGCATTTTCTACTGAAATAAAGTAAAGAAAGTGCCATTATTATAATTATAAAATTATTTATTATATTGAAGTTATTCTTATAATAATAATGATAATAATAATATTTATTATTATTATACATTTTTGACTGGGACATGTTTTCAAGAGATTCAATCAAAAAAATATTTTAAACCCCAAGCCAATAAGTTGTGTTGCTTTCTTTGAGGATTCTATGTGTTGATAGAGTGACAGAGAGAGTAAGAGAGGGACAGAGGAGGCAGAGCTTCAAGGCAAACAAGCTTCTTGAACCTTTGCAAATTTTTAAAATGAGCTCAGGCTAAATTGAAATTCAAAGAAACAGTGGATAAAGAACACCAGCTGTAGACTCAGAAGTCACTGATGGGGAAAATCTCTGCAGGCTGCCTGCACTCTTCTCATGGTGATACGGTGTGAAACACCAAACACAGCATTTGATCATACTGGTATATCTTTTTGACTCAAAAAGCAGAGCTCTAAATAAAGAGACATAGCTTTTCTTCATTAAAAAAAATGACATACAAAACATCAGGCATTATGACCACTGAAAGGTGAACCCATAGGAAAAAATGTATTGCTCAGTGGTTGCTTTTCTTAAACTCATGAGACTTAGTTGTGATTCTCATATATTCCTCATTTTAGTATCAATAGAGTTTCAGATGTTTCTCCAAAAATTCCTTAGGAGAAATAAGAGTAGACAGAAATGAGACGAGAAATATCTGAGAGAAAAAGAGTCAAAACTGAGAGAGTGGTGGAAGAAACTTAAAACAGCTCTTTATTGTCTTGCTGCAGTCTCTTTCAAGACTCCATTTTATTGCTCAGAGGTTGCTCTTTCTAAGCTTGTGAGACTTAGTTGTGATTCTCATTTATCTCTCATTTCAGTATCAGCAGTGTTTCAGATGTGTCTCCTAAAATTCTTTAGGATAAATAAGAGTAGGCACAACTGAGACATGAGAAATATCTGAGAGAAAATGAGTTAAAACTGAGAATGTGGTGGAAGAAACATAGAACATCTCTTTATTGTCTTGCTGCAGTCTCTTTCAAGACTCCATTTTATTTCTCAGAGGTTGCTCTTTCTAAGCTCATGAGACTTAGTTGTGATTCTCATATATCTCTCATTATAGTATGAACAGTGTCTCTGAAATAAAAGTAGACACAACTGAGACATGAGAAAGTTCTGAGAGAAGGGTCCAAAATGAGAAACAAAAAATCTCTTTATTTTAAAAATATTTTCAGAGGTTGCTCTTTTTTTTTATGACATTGGGATTTTAACCTCTAATAGACAGGACAGTAGGATGAGAGACAGGAAACAATGGGAGAGGTGAGAAGGGAACAGGAGTAGGAAAGTACCTTTAGCTGGGTTTCAAACTCGTGCTGTCTGAGGAGCTGCTGTGTCTCAATGTTGATGTGCTGTCCACAAGGCTATGGTTCTGACAGAGTTTTCTCTAAGCTCGAGATACTAAGAGCTGATTATTCTCTTATATGACACATTTAGGTATAAGCTTTGTCTTTTGGTGCCAGCTGCATAAACTTAGAATAGTTGCATATTAACTTAAGAACTAGTTTGACTAAGTAGCAGTTAACCAAAGGGCAGTCAGTCTTATTTTTTTCCGATTCAAATTAAACAAATATACCTTTTCATGCAACTGACTTTAAAAAGTTATTACCAGGCTTGAAGTAAAAAAAAAATAGATGACTAACTTTTAAGACTACTCTAAGGAGTTTTTGCAACCAGTCCCAGATGTCTTCAATTTTATTTTAGGTGAAACGAGTTAAATTTATAATTTTTACAAATATTGTAAATACTGAAACTATTACTTAAATAGTATTATACATTTTATGAAGGGTTACTCATTTAAATTTATCTTCAATGTCCAGCATTGTATATGCAGCGCATATTCCAAACAAGGGATTAGACAAGTCTAAGATGTTTAGGCTAAGATAAATACTTTATTTTTAACAAATGTAATACTAGTGTACCAGTGCTTTATGGATGTTGCATAACCTTTTTTTTTTTTTTTGTCTTCATTTAACATTGTAAAGTTTGTCTTGTACAACCCATTTTGCATGCATGTAAATATAGGTCATGTTTTCCTCTATTAAGTCATTGTTCAACGAAACTCTGCACACAAAACTTCAAATATGAGAATGCATGTATTGTGCTTGATTGAAATGGTGTGGATGAATAAGATAAAAGCTACCCAAAGGGGAGAAAAAAAACCTTTAACATCTCAAATGTTTCTCCTAGACAAAAATGAGGTTAAATTAACATCAAATGGAAACTTTTGCTTGAGTCTCCTGCTTCTCACACTTGTCTCCTGAGACAAATTATCTAAGAAATCTCTCAGTAGTCTCCTTTAAAGTTTTAGAAGAGATATCAATAACATCACACACTGTGCTCAGACTTTTCTTCTCAGCTAGAGACTCTGGATCACTCACATTTGTCTCCTCTGAAGTTTCAGAAGAGATCTAACATAGTATATGATAGAAATGTTTGAGTTCACATTGAGACATTTGACTTGGTATACACATTGCAAAGTTGTTGAGATCACTTTTAAAATTTAGAGGAGACAAATGTGAGAATGCCAAAGTCTTTAGCTAAGGAGAAAAACCTGTGGACAGTGTGTGATGTTATTGAGATCTCTTTTGAAACTTCAGAAAAGACAAGTGTGAGAGATCCAGTGTCTCTAGCTGAGGAGAAAAATATGAGCATAGTGTGTGATGTTGATGAGATATTGTCTGAATCTTTAGAGGAGACAAATATGAGCGATCCAGTTTCTCTAGCTAAGGAGATAAATATGAGCATAGTGTGTGATGTTGTTGAGATCTCTGCTGAATCTTTAGAGGAGACAAATGCGAGTGATCCAGAGTCTCTAGCTAAGGAGAAAAATATGAGCATAGTGTGTGACGTTG
Organism: Anabarilius grahami; assembly: GCA_003731715.1. Classification (NCBI taxonomy): domain Eukaryota; kingdom Metazoa; phylum Chordata; class Actinopteri; order Cypriniformes; family Xenocyprididae; genus Anabarilius; species Anabarilius grahami. The sequence continues at coordinate 88,275 of RJVU01051519.1, read as the reverse complement.
TTGAGATCTCTCCTGAATCTTTAGAGGAGATAAATGCGAGTGATCCAGAGTCTCTAGGTAAGGAGAAAAATCTGAGCACAGTTTGTGATGTTGTTGAGATCTCTTCTAAAACTTTAAAGGAGACCATTGTGAGAGTGTGAGAGTTTTTGTCTCAGGAGACAAGTATGAGAAGCAGGAGACTCAAGCAAAAGTCTCCGTGTAATATTAAAGTAACCTCATTTTTGTCTAGAAGAAACATTTGAGCTGTTAAAGTGATCTCACTTTAGATTTTTCTTATCTATAGGAAGTGAATAACACTGATTATCCTTTAATCATGGCACCTGTTAGTGGGTGGGATATATTAGGCAGCAAGTGAAAATTTTTTCCTCAAAGTTGATGTGTTAGAAGCAGAAAAATGGGCAAGCGTAAGGATTTGAGCGAGTTTGACCAAATTGTGATGGCTGGACAACTGGGTCAGAGCATCTCCAAAAGTGCAGCTCTTGTGGGGTGTTCCCGTTCTGCAGTGTTCAGTATCTATCAAAAGTGGTCCAAGGAAGGAACAGTGGTGAACCGGCGACAGGGTCATGGGCGGCCAAGGCTCATTGACGTGGGGAGCGAAGGCTGGCCCGTGTGGTCCGATCTAACAGAAGAGGTACTATAGCTCAAAATGCTGGTTCTGATAGAAAGGAGTCAGAATACACAGTGCATCCCAGTTTGTTGCGAATGGAGCTGCATAGCCAAAGACCAGTCTGGGTGCCCATACTGACCCCTGTCCACCGCCAAAAAGTGCCAACAGTGGGCACGTGAGCATCAGAACGGCCAATGGAGCAATGGAAAAAAGGTGGCCTGGTCTGATGAATCACATTTTCTTTTATATAACGTGGATGGCCGGGTGCGTGTGCGTTGTTTACCTGGGAAACATGTGGCACTAGGATGCACTATGAGAAGAAGGCAAGCCGGCAGAGGCAGTGTGATGCTTTAGCCGATGCTGTGCTGGGAAATCTTGGGTCCTCCCATCCATGTGGATGGTACTTTGACACGTACCACCTACCTAAGCATTGTTGCAGACCATGAACATCCTTCGGTATTCCCTGGTGGCTGTGGCCTCTTTCAGCAGGATAATGCATCCTGCCATAAAGCAAAAATGATTCAGGAATGGTTTAAGGAGCACAACAATGAGTTTGAGGTGTTGACCTGGCCTCAAAATTCCCCAGATCTGCACACCTTAAGGGGTCTGCCTCGATGGGTCAGGGCTGTTTTGGCAGGAAAAGGGCAACCAACACAATATAAGGAAGGTGGTCATAATGTTATGCCTGATCGTTGTATAGTCACAATACACATTGAACTATTCTTTATCACATACAGTGGACCAAATAAGTATTTAGAGACTCAAGCCACACTTATAAATATGAATATAGTATGAATATCAAAACATCAAAGCAAGTGGAACTAACTTCACCACCTGGTGTTTTTGTCATTTTCTGTGGATGTATGAAGTCTGTTCTCCTCAAATTTGCATTGGTGTCCTAGCAGAGGAACCACATGTGTAGAGAATTGCATTATCTACAGACGTTCAGCTAAACACAAACAAAAGTGTTACAATCAGGAAATAATTGGCCATCTTAACTGAGATCCAAAATTGAAGGGATGTAGACTCATACCGTATTATACACTTCCTCAGTACAACCAAAATTTTGGGTAAAATTAGGTGGCATTTTTATTTAATTTACATTTACACATTAATTTGGCAGATGCTTTTATTTAAAGCGGCTTTTATTGCATTCAAGGTACGCTTTTTTATCAGTTCTTGCTTTCCTTGAGAATCGAAACCATAACCTTGTCACTGCTAGTGCCATACTACAGGAACATTTCACGTCATGTTTTAAGTGTGGCTTAAGCGTATTTAAGTGGCTTAAATATTTCTGGGCTACTGTACATGTTAAACACCCAAAGAGAGAGAGAGGGAGAGAGAGTGGGAATGTAAGAGGAATAAGACAGACAGTAATTATACTGATGATTGAGCATGAAGCTTCCCATCAGCTCATGAAATGACAGCTCCCATGGATCAGTCATTCTGACCTCTTCACTCAAAAAGCTGTGGGGATTGACAGCTGGATTTTAGGATGTGTGAATGACATGTTGTGTCTCTTTTATACAGAAATTAAGATGCAGATTAAATATAGACTATGCTGTGTGTCACACCACTAAAAATAAGATCTCAGTGTTCCCAAGACCTCACATCACCCCATAAATGAAATCTACCTTGCATGAAACATGCCATTGGAGGGCATAAACGAACTACTCATACTCTAAATCCAACTCTCTGATTATTTTACAGCTGATGTCTTGGGAATCACTGTTTCTTCACGGCAATAGGAGTCCCAAAGCGCTTAATCTCCTCTGGTCTTCTTTGTCATTGAAAAATGACTGTCCTCACGATGCTGTTTCATGCACTTAAAGCTACAGCATGTCATTTTGCACTACTAACAGCACCAACGGGTTTGCAAAAATAATAAATAATTTCCAAAGGGGTTTCCTAAACACTCCTTCTACCTGCCGTTATTTTGACAAACAAACAAGTCACGCTATATTTAGGATAATTACATTCACATTGACCTTGTAGGGCTACAAGTATGTTTTTATCATTACTTACAATCTTGCACATATTATATGCATTCTGTCATTAAACAACAAATGATTGTTGTGATAAAACATTGTGAAACAGAAAGATGTAATTCCTGTCAAATGCTCATTGTCGCTGACAATAATGACATAATGCTGTTGTCATTGTTTCCCAGTATTCATGAAAAAAATCTAAACAATTTAAAGAAAAATAGACTTTGATCATCGAAGACTCCAGATGATGCCAACTTTGGACTCGCATACAAAACTGTCAGATATTATTGTAATCATTATGAGCAAATGCTCTAATTGCTGCCTATCACATTTATTGTGTCTGCTTAACTGAATCCATGACATTAACTAACCACATAACTTGTATTATCTTATAGCTGTATGTATATTACTGCCATATGGACATTACTTTGACACACTCATCTCTGTCTGATAATACTTCCAGATTGTAACATATACATCATGATGCAATTATATAATGAGATTTAGGTAATATTGTGATTAAATTTTCCTCACGTAAACAATACTTTGATCAAATTGATGCAATTAAGCTCATAATCATAGGCGTAGTGAAATATGAGGTGTATGCCAATTTTATCACAATAAACAGGCATGCAAACACTTTAATCACATCTCTTCCACTCTGAACAATGTGCTCATGTGATTGTGATGTACAGATGCAGATTCCTAAATATGGCAGTGAAGAAGGCATCACATATTTGGGGTGCTGAAGAAACTAAGTTCATATTGACAGTTTTGTGTGACATGAATATAATGCAGTGTATTGATGGTCGAAAACATTGAAATAAAGACATTTTAGAAAAATCCTATACATCCATTGAAATGTGTTTTGCATTTGATGCAAGTAGAATAAAACAGTGGCCAGTAACACACCTACTGTATGTAAGTTAATCATTTGTGCTGTGCATTTGGGTATGTGAAAAATGGCGGTAAAAATAAGAAGGGTCTTTCTGCGTCCCGCAGTACTACAAACCACACTCCTGCAAGCTACAGGTACACCAACTACACAAAGTTATGCCTCCCGCGAAGAAGCAAGCGTGGATGTCATTGACTAAAACAATCAAAATTTTGAAGTAAATTATTTTGTGTTTTATGTGTGAAATGTTTGTAAGACTAGCTTATATGCTTTCGAATCTTATGAAGTATGAAATAACAGCTAGTAGTAAAACATAAAATATACTCAAATTAATACAGACTCATGGTAATTATAGCTAAAAACATTTGGTGGCAATGGTTCTATGATCAACCTAGGCTTATGATGCTTTTAGGAAATGCAGCCCAGGATGACTTACGGCGTCAGATGATCTATGTTATACGATCTGTATACCTTATCACTAGGTGGCAATAGCAAAGCTTAAAAAAATGAAGTAGAAGAAGAGCAATACTAGTGACGACAGCGATTCCAGAGGGAGGGGCTCTGATGACATCCCGAATGGCTGTTTTATTGTAGGGGGGCGCAACTTGAGGTAGGGGGCGTAATTAGCTGGGGCGTGGTTTGTAGTACTGCAGGACACAGTTGGACACACTTGGTAAAAATAACCACAATTACTTGTAAAATATCAGCACAATAAAAAATTGCATGTAAACAGGAGTGAAGAGGTTTGCTCGTGTCATGTAAACATCTTACTGCGATTAAGTTCTTACTCTGATTATTGGAAGTAATCACATTAGCAGTGCACAGTCAATTAAACAAGCATTTTCTGTAAAGCTGCTTTGAAATTCTAGTCTAATAATATCTGTTGTAAAAATCTTCTTCCAAGTAAGCTGAAAATGTCTTGCATATGTTGATATTTATATTAACTGGTTTTAGTCAAGTCAAATTTATTATTTTATGTAACAATATGTACCAGACTTCCTCAGGTTACACCAAAAAAGTCATTTAAAGGTCATATCAAGTATAAGTACCTCCTTGTGTTTACATTTAATGGTGTATAATGAAGGACAATGAGCATTTGTGTGTGTTCATTTGGCTCAAGAACAAACATTTGTAGCCTATTGTTGATGATAACATCAAACTTGGGCCATTTTCTCTCCTGTCAGACTCTCACTAATGCATCATTTCACTCAGACTTTTCTTCCTGAGCTATTTTCTGTGTGCCCTTAGCAGCTCAGAAATGGGTTCTGTCTCACTGACTTCGTTAATAATCATAATTATCTGCACTTCTCGTTTATCCTCGCTCGTTCACTCTCACTCTCTCGTCAGTGTTCCCTCGACCGATCGAGTTTCTGACTTCATGTTGTGTGGCTGAGCACGGGGAGTTTCTCTTTCGCCCTCTATCTAAACCTATGCATGATAGAAAAAAGATATCAAACTGTTTAATTTTTAATCTCTTGAATGCAAAGCTGTGTAGCACAGGGCTCTGCACTAATAGCCCCGGATTGGATAACTCATGCAAGGCTCTGGAGATAACTGAGATCCTTTACTGCTGGATGATGGGAATGATTACAGGTCAAAAGAAAACAAGCTTCTGTCAAGCTCTGCAGTTGCACATACTGTCTGCAGCCAAATGCTTCACTAGCTGCTTCATGCTGGAGAACATACTGTCTGAGCTGACATATAACAGCTGTCTGTATTTCTGTGTTCTAGCACAAACCAGAAAAGAAACCGATAGCAAAATGTTTTTAAAAGTTGAACGTCTTTGAACTTGAGCCCTGCATTTTTAGGATAAAAAAAAAAAGACGTAACGGTTAAAGACGTAACATTAACAATTGACACTCATTCAGTAACTTGTTTACTGAATTTACATTAAGTAAAATTTACAGAAATGTAAATCTATTATTAAACATTAACCACGTGTTGGTCAAAAATATATGTTTTTGCACATTTCAATGTATATATTTATGCATTTTTGGTATATGCAAAAAGATGTCATTAATAAATAATGATCTCTGTGTAGTTATTTCCCATTGTTTATTCTTTGCATTACAGACCATGTGCATAAAAGCATAAAATTTAGTTCCTGTGAAACATAATAAATATGACAAAAGATGAATGATTGACGTTATTTGAAACACATGAATTTAAAGTGCATGGAAAGTCCTTATTGTTTGAACAGATTCACTTAGATAAATATACAATAATATGTATGTAAAATAGACTTTCATGCACTTTGAGCAAGATCTTTTATAAATTATATTCCAAATTTCATAAATTATATATTTCACATTAAATTTTAACATTAAAGTTTCAGTAGGAATAATCTAAGAAGTTAATTTAAGAAAAAAATATAATAATAATAATTTAATATACGTTCATCTCTTTGTTGTCTGTATTTTGTGAATACTGTTATATGGTTCTGCTTTTGTAGGATTCAAAGATATAGTAAAAAATCTATTAAATCAAAATTGACAGTAATTTTCATTTGATATCACCAATTCCTCTTTTCCAACCACTTTCCTCCAGCTGCCTGTTACGATTCAATCAATTCCTGAAGGATTTTTTTTTTCTTGCTGAATATCCTGTTTGACTCAGACATGGACCAAATTAAAGTAGTAAAATAGGTTGCGAACATAATTTCAAGTTGACTTTATTCAGCTTTAACCACAATTCATGTGTTCTATGAGGTTAAGAAAATTGACTTGCACAGCAATATTTTCATACATAAACAATTACATTTTTAGCTTTTCAATATGGAGATGGTTCATATTGAGAGAGATAAAAAAAAAGAGCAAGTGAGAGAGAGAGAAATACATATTTCTCTTGTCCTTAATTTGTATGTGCATACAACACACATACCATGGTCTCAAAATTGCTGACTTTATCAATTCATTTCTTCACTGGAAAAATTGCTAGGAGGATAAAACCTCCTGCTATCTGAATTGGACAGGTGTAGCCTATTCAACAGAGAGAGAGAGGGAGAGAGATGATTGTTTTTGTAATGTTACAATTCTCTTAATATTGGAAGCTCTTGCAGTGAGTGACAGCCAGCTATTTATGTTCATCCTCGACAGTACGACACATTAATGAGTACATGCAGCTCTACGTCCACTCACTCATCCACAGAGATCAGTGTGCAGCCGACACACGTCTGCCAGCAAGTCTCACATTACACTTATTTGTAAGGTTTCGCCTCTCCTCACAAACAAATTTGACTTGTCGAATAACAATGTCAGTAAGGCCACCGGCTGCAAAGACTCCCTGCTGTGTGAATGTCTTTATCAGTAGTAAACAGCTCAAGATGTGTTAGTGATGTAGTCTGAGTTTGACTTTAAGAGAATATGCACTTAAATGTTAATGAATAGATTAAAATCATCATGATTAATCTAATTAGATAAGCAAATTCATTATGTGAATTAAATATATTTAACTGAAATTTAAAAATGAAATATATATCACTAATGTGTTTATGTAAGGAATAATGTTCATCCAGCCAGTTGTTATAACAGAATAAACCCCGACAGGGCTTATTCTGCTTTGCGTCAGGGTCTTGCATCAGCCTGAAGGGGTTTATTCTGCGATAACAACCAGCTGATGGACATTATCCCTGTTATTACTTGGCTACTTGCCACATAGATCAATAATTCATGTCTAATTATTTACTTGAGTCGAAATATTTTATTGGCTCTTTAAACGCAAAGCATTCGCGGAGAGAGCAATGTAAGTTGCTAGAAAGCGGCAAATTTAAACTACACGGACATTTAAATATAATACAGTCATACCACATATTACACGGCCCAATAAATAATTAATTTCGCCAAATAATTAATTATGGGAATAAGTGATATTGATCTGAGATGAAACTGATTTAAAATCGTACCTGTTTGTTACAGTGAACAAAACATTAGTCGCAAAATGGCAGCAGCTGCGTTTGTATGAAATGTATGTATGTCTGCGATACCGGATGCTGTACACAAAATATTGATTTGACTGCGTTTTAATATTTTATTAGCTCACCAAATGCAAAAATTTCATGAGAAAAACGTTCCTAGCAAGCGTATAGCGCTGCAGACTTCAGTAACCCACATGAGCCTGTGTTATCTGTTTTTAGCGGTTGTTATCGGCTGGATGGCGCGATTGACCAATCAGAATCAAGTATTCCACAGACCCGATAAATAAATAAATACACACACACGCAGTCTAACTTTATTAGGTACATCTGTTCAACTGCTTGTTAACGCAAATATCTAAATCAGCCAATCACATGGTAGCAACCCAATGCATTAGGCATGTAGACATGATAAAGACGATCTGCTGAAGTTCAAACTGAGCATCAGAATGGGGAAGAAAGGTGATTTAAGTGACAGCCAGATGGGCTGGTCTGAGTATTTAAGAAACTGCTGATCTACTGGGATTTTCCTGCACAACCATCTCTCTTTAAAGAGAATGGTCTGAAAAAGAGAAAATATCCAGAAAATATGGTACTTCTATCAGCTGAGAACAGCAAACTGAGGCTACAATTCACACAGACTCACCAAAATTGGACAATAGAAGATGGTAAAAAACATTACCTGGTCTGATGAGTTTCAATTTCTGCTGCGACCTTCAGATGGTAGGGTCAGAATTTGGTCTAAACAACATGAAAGCATGGATCCATCCTGCCTTGTATCAACGGTTCAGGCTGCTGGTGGTGTAATGGTATGGGGAATCTTTTCTTGGCACACTTTGGGCCCCTTAGTACCAATTGAGCATCGTTTAAATGCCACAGCCTACCTGAGTATTGTTGCTGACCATATCCATCCCTTTATGACCACAGTGGACCTATCTTCTGATGGTTACTTCCAGCCAGATATCAATGTCACAAAGCTCAAATCATCTCAATCTACTTTTCTTGAACATGACAATGTTCATTATATTCAAACGGCCCCCACAGTCACCAGATCTCAATCCAATAGGGCAGCTTTGGGATGTACAGGAACAGGAGATTCGCATCATGGGTGTGCAGCTGACAAAAATGTAAATTTATTATATTATTGTTATTATTATAATCACTTGTAACGTCTGTAAGATCAGTTTAGCCAACCAACTTTCGAATTTTCAGAATGCTTTTAGCCTCCTGAACTGTGCATGTAAATCACGAATCGGCTCCGGCAAGTCTGGGACCAAATGGATCCATTGGCATCTTTGAGGCCCATCTGAAGCTAAACAGAAAGCCCCAGTCCCCAGCTCTGGGGACTTCAAAAGAATCACCCCATGTGGGTTAAGGGCCATGCGGCCGCATTCCAGACATCGCCAAACCCCAATACACACAACACACACACACACACACACACACTCAGGTTTGTTTTGCTATCTTAGTGGGGACTCTCCATAGGCGTAATGGTTTTTATACTGTACAAACTGTATTTTCTATCCCCCTACACTACCCCTATCCCTAAACCTAACCATCACAGGAAACATTCTGCATTTTTACATTTTCAAAAAAACATCATTTAGTATGTTTATTAATCCATTTCCCTCGTGGGGACCGCTGGCTGGGCCCCACGATGTAGGTGATCTCAGGTTTTTATTACATCGTGGGGCCATTTGGTCCCCACGATGTAATATAAACAAGAACACACACACACACACAGACACACACAAACACGCATAGAGATTGTATGTAAATTTATAAATATGACTGTGCCAAAGTGTACCCATAGTTTTATTTCAAGTTGCATGTATGTATCCCTAGTATATATGCTTAGCTATGACTATAGTTGTTTGAATTGTACCCCAAACCTTTTTATGCGAGTATAAGATTGCATCTACAGTGGGTACGGAAAGTATTCAGACCCCCTTAAATTTTTCACTCTTTGTAATATTGCAGCCATTTGCAAAAATCATTTAAGTTAATTCTCATTAATGTACACACAGCACCCCATATTGACAGAAAATGACAGAATTGTTGACATTTTTGCAGATTTATTAAAAAAGAAAAACTAAAATATCACATGGTCCTAAGTATTCAGACCCTTTGCTCAGTATTTAGTAGAAGCACCCTTTTGATCTAATACAGCCATGAGTCTTTTTGGGAAAGATGCAACAAGTTTTTCACACCTGGATTTGGGGATCCTCTGCCATTCCTCCTTGCAGATCCTCTCCAGTTCTGTCAGGGTGGATGGTAAACGTTGGTGGACAGCCATTTTTAGGTCTCTCCAGAGATGCTCAATTGGATTTAAGTCAGGGCTCTGACTGGGCCATTCAAGAACAGTCACGGAGTTGTTGTGAAGCCACTCCTTCGTTATTTTAGCTGTGTGCTTAGGGTCATTGTCTTGTTGGAAGGTAAACCTTCGGCCCAGTCTGAGGTCCTGAGCACTCTGGAGAAGGTTTTCGTCCAGGATATCCCTGTACTTGGCCGCATTCATCTTTCCCTCGATTGCAACCAGTCGTCCTGTCCCTGCAGCTGAAAAACACCCCCACAGCATGATGTTGCCACTACCATGCTTCACTGTTGGGACTGTTCTTCTTTACCTCTCTCACCAAGGCTCTTCTCCCCCGATAGCTCAGTTTGGCCAGACGGCCAGCTCTAGGAAGGGTTCTGGTCGTCCCAAACGTTTGCATTTAAGGATTATGGAGGCCACTGTGCTCTTAGGAACCTTAAGTGCAGCAGAATTTTTTTTGTAGCCTTGGCCAGATCTGGGCCTTGCCACAATTCTGTCTCTGAACTCTTCAGGCAGTTCCTTTGACCTCATGATTCTCATTTGCTCTGACATGCACTGTGAGCTGT